>JAZGTI010016129.1:0-12968 GCA_036877585.1 Botia kubotai
TAATAAGTACTGTAATAATAACACATTATCCTAAAGAGTGGCTAAACAGAAACAATACTATACAGCACAATTTCATCATACAGTTAGACAAAGCGTATTTAAATTTGTTTAACTGGGCACATTGCTTGTGTTTACAATAATAATACGGTGAGATTGAAGCTTTGATATATTTATTCATATTGAACGTTTCATTTTTAAAGACTTTTATTCGTTCATAAATACGTCGGTATTTATCGCCTGCGTCTGTTAAGCGTAAGAAATAATCTGTTTTATATCCTGCAGTGCGGCTGCGGCGCGCTGTTTCTGCTCGTATAATGCGGAACACAGCAAAACTGACTTTGACTTTTTCCAAATTAGTGTCTAATTCAGTACTTGCCACTTAAATGTTTATGCAGATATCTACGAAAACAACAATCGGTCACTGCCTGTTGGATAATGGGATGTAAAACGATGCAGATATAAAACTGTTGTAAAATAAATGACAGAACAATTCCAAAATCACGAACAAGGCTATTTTGTCCTGCATGCTAAAATACATAATATAATAACAGCTATAATGGAAAACGATAGTTCCATACTGTAATATATATATACTGTACATATATATTGTACTGTATACTGTACAATATATATATATTCGTCGCAGCAAGATAGCGCTTTCAGATTTTACATATTAAATAACATTGTTGTGCATAACGGCACCCTTCGGCTGTGACTATATTCACAATATACCATAGGCTTCCTGTGCCTTACGACTCGAATATAGTTCGTATTCACAATAACACAAAAACACACTTGAAATTCTCCCGTATAGCAACGTGCAATGCTTTATTAAAAGAACCACTAGATATGCCATTAAAAAATAACTAAAGCTACATTACATAACCTGCTTTAGGAAGGTGAGACTTAATGTTACTGTATACGTCGACAGCCCTTAGAGAACTGATGCCCTGCTGACAGAACAGAGCCGGAGCACGAGGTCATTATTCTTACTGTCTGTTTGAACAGTGGAACTCTGCCCTCTACAGGTCATCAGCCGCAAATCAACCTCACGGCTGTGATGACTTTAGACACCCAACGCCAGAGGGTTTTGGGGGTGGGGGGGGTCACACATAAATTAGCTTTAGAGGGTGCAAAGAGGTCATTCTCTTAACCAGACTCTGTAATATTTTAAATAAAGGTGTTTTTATTACATTATATCATTGTAATTTAGAACTAGATATATTAGGTTTTTTTTGCAGGCTGTTTAATATAAAAGCCCTTTAGTTCTCTACAAAATTATGCTAAAGAAATCATGTCGCACGGACAGAAAAGCACGTTTCAGCGTGAAATGAACCGTACCTCGCAACCTAGAACGTCCTACAAAAAGACAAATTGCCCGAGACTCACCGGGCGGGAAAAGGTAGAAAAAATAAAAACACACTCCTGTGGGATTTGAGTGAGTGGGAGTTTTACTCAAAGCCTCCTTCAGCGTGAGTAGTATTTCTCAGGCTTATGACATGATTGTGAATGTGTGTGTTTGAGTGTGTTTCCTCACTCAAACGTCGACATGCCACAGTCTCCACAGCATATGGAGTCTCTACAGGAGCTCTCACATACAAACACAGGACAAACAAGATCAGACCCACACACACACACACACACACACGCAGCGAACTGAGGGATCATGTTTTAAGGCTAAAATACTGACCCTTCAAATAAACAGACACAAACAGTATTTACAAACTAAAATGTATGAATGAAACCGAAACTACGTTTGTAGCAAATGTAATGAAATATAAATAAATGAAACGAAGAATGTAGCAAATGGATTAGAAAGACAGCGCACCAAAAATGTATTTGTCAAAATCAACGCCTCTCAACAACAGCGGTATTATATCTCATCTATTTTTGTTGCCACAATTACGCCATCATAAAATATACTGTTAGCAAATGTCCTCAAATTAAATGCCTGAAATCAAATAATCATATTTTGAACAAAATATTTGCAATTTGTTTTAAAAAACATACGAATGGTAGGAACTCTGACAGCAAGCGCTGTATGCGCAAGAATACAGTAACGGCGAGCACAGAAACGAAAACAAAGCGCGTTTAGAGAGATAGTTCAAATGAAATGAATAGCACTCGAGCGATACGTTCGGCAGGAAACCATTGCTCACTGTAAGCCTTTGTGTCTGAGATCTCAAGGGGCTTTAATAACATTCAGCTGAGAAGGCACAATCCTTCCATTAGAGTAAATTAACAACAACACAAGACTGGTGGAGAGGGGTGGGGGGGCTCACCAAAGCCACTCATCAAATAAAACTAGTGCTGGCAGAAAGCTATGGTGTAGTATCTCTTCCACTACACAAACTCTGAACGGTACAACTCTGAATGTTGTGATCATTTATAGGAAATTCTGAACAATTAATTGTCCTTCGAATCTAATCAACGAATGGTTCATTTCGATCATTGATCAACAATAGATCATCTCAGAAATACGGATTATGAATCCACAAGCTTAGACATTAATATTTTGAGCACAAGATACGTTTGTCGGCGTTCACACCTCAGCTACAAAAACTTGATGATTATAACCCAGCTGATCTTTTGCCCCTGAACTGGGCTTGGATTCCAAATCATTCCATTAGCTATAAATCAAGTACAGATGCCAATATCGTCACTGAAATTTACAACCGACCCCTTATGTTTAACAGTGTGTAACAAAGAGCATTCTGGGAAACTGGCAAGAGCAGTTATTCATAAAAAACAGCACAGACTTTAAAATAGGAATCGTAATTAGTTCTTTTTTTTATTCGGCTTAATATGTAAGACCAATTTTTGCAGTGGACTTATTTGTAATATATTGTGGTATTGATACATGTCCTTAATAAGAGACAAACAAATTAACGCGTATGACCTTCAGATGTGTGAAAACAGCTGCTCCTGCAAAACCTGAAGGGCGAGGCTTACCTCTTCAGATTCTATCATCAGGAATCAGTTCAATTCCCGTTCCTATTAACCCAAACTGATCGTTAGACAACGTCACATGACGTTTAAGTAGAAACCGAACGAGTCAATCTGAAGCATTTAAAACTATGAGGCACCCAGAAACGATTAATAAAAAAATTTAAAATTTGAAAAAAAAAGGCTTTTAACTTTCAACAGACAGATTTTTTTAAACTATTATTTTATACTCCTGAACATGACTGATATATGTCATATGTAATAGTCATTTACTGCATTTTTTCACAAATAACCAAAATTATTACCAAACGTATTGCCCAGTATTGATAATCATTTATAATTACTGCTTACCTAAATGATTGTTCAGTTATTTCAACGACCACAACAGCATCTGTCAGATTACGTAACTGTATGAGAACCAATAGATAAACATTGTCATCAATAAGGTCCAATAAGGACTGACTTCAACGTCAATAAAACCTAATTATATTTCTCCTTGGAATGTTGTTGACCTGCAGGCTTGTTGATTAATGCTTTAAGCGGTAGTGTTGTCCCATTCCAGAATAAATCGCGCTATCGAACCGCTTTATTTTAACGATTTGCAAATCGCTTGAAAATCACTCTATTGTAAAGAATGCTTCTGTTTGGCAATACAAAACTGTGAGGAGGTTAGAATGCGTAATATTGCTATTGTTTATTTTTTATTAATAACAATAAAAATGTTATTAATCGTCCCTATTGTTTCCACCTCACAGTTTTATTGGCAAACAAAAGGATTCTTTACGACAGAGCGTTTTTCAATGGAGTTTATTGTTACTATTAGTTCGGGAGGTTTTTGGTAAAATGATCTGTCAAAGCAAACCAGTTTTCATAAATGAAATATTATTTGAAACATGATTTGAAAATGATAAGCATGACATGTAAATAAAACCTGGAAAATTTAAGGAGCCACAACTTCAACGCAATGTGACTGAAACTGATATAAACAATGAATGTGATATAACTGCAACTGAACCAAGTAAGTCTCATATTACACCTGTTTGGTGCTTTATGACATTCAAAATCTCATATTTACGCAGATATTTCCCTTAGTAGATGTTTTCCTTGAAAACTGCTGGTGCGCATATTAACTATTTACACAAAACCTTCATGTTTGGCAACAACAGTACTTTAGGTTACATCACCTCAATACTGCAGCTGCTCTAAAGGGCCCAATATAGATTGATGCTGCCATCAATACAGACTGACAGTGGTGTCAGTAAGAGCCTGTTAACCTTCTGCTCAGATCTGCTGGCCAGATCACAAGAAGGCACAGGAATATTATCACCAGAAAACAACTATTTAATTAATAGCACTACATTAAATTTGTACCTAATGGAATGTAGTAGCATTTCATAACGCTCCAATAACATTCCATAACATTCCATAACATTCCATAACATATTTTTATAACATTCCATAACATTCCATAACGTTCCATAACGTTCCAGAACGGCACGTGCGGGTTGTTATTGGAAATTCAAGTGTATTATCTGCATACAGAACTTCTGAAGAACATTGCCATATGTCAAGGTTTGAGGAAGCTTGAGGGTATAAACGTGGTCACATGGACCTCATGACTCTCAGGCTTTGACCTCACAGCAGGAAAGCTGTCAGTGAGATCCCTGTGGCCTCTGCGAACTGAGTTTTCCACTGAAAACGCACAACCACCAAAAACAGTAATTCAGCACATGCTCACCGAACAAACATACTGTGTACACTCATACACACAGACACACACTGAACAACAAAACACACATACTGTACACACACACACACACACACACACACTGCACATCACAGAATGCACATACTGTATATACTCTTACATACACACACTGCACAACACAGAACACACATACTGTATACACACAGACACACACACACTGCACACTTGCATTAGAAATGTCCCTAACATAGTCATTTTTGCACACACTCATTTCTGCACACACACAGAGCATACACTAATATTTATTCATGCCTTAGTACACACACTTACACACTGATGGGAGAAAATATCACAACACAGCTATCACAGTCACACATGCTAAACACACTGCACCGATCACATGACATGCACACACACACACACACACACACACACACGGCATTGTTCTACTGCTGCACAGTACAAAATGTTCTCCTCAAACACTCTCTCTCTTTCCCATCATGCTCTAGGGACCCCGACAGCATAACATGGAGCTTCTAGCGATACTCCAGTTAAACCAATCCCCCTGAAACCAACGGAAAAAAATCTCATTTCACACACTCTCCTGTTCACTTCCTGTCTGCATGACATATGGGTGGGATACAGTAATCACCCCCTCCTGCCCCTGCACACCTCATTCAAGGGCAGACCCCACTCTCTTCCCATCTCACGTGCTGGGACATCTTTGCCCCTCTTCCAGTATACCTCTCTTGCCCCATCTCTCTCTCTCAGATCTCTGAATATGCATATTGGTTAATTCAACTGCAGTCTCGTCCTCTGCAGCTGCAGCACTTTTGCCACACTGAGCAGGGCGCTAAGTGCTTACGCGCGTGTTTTTTGGCGAGGGCCGTGAGCGTATCGCTCTTGTTCAGAGCAGGCTAAATATGTGTCACCGCTCTTTATGTCACAGTTGGGATCTAGGCCAGATACAGATGCTAATAGATTAGCATGTGAGCGATTAAGACGCTAGCTACGATTGGCTCAGTTGGACAGTAGTTTAGTGACCGTGCAACCCCTTTAAAGTAATTAGCAAAATCCCTCCAGATTTAATAGCACTCACTGGATTAGCATTAGCGTTACCGTCATCTGAAACTAACTCTGTGTGGTGCGTGCAGCAAAAAAAAAGACATTTCTAAAACTTTTTCAGCTGATTTTGACACCAGCTGAAAAAGCCAGACAAATGTGCAATGAAAAATATATTGTGTCCCTTTGTAATTATGCCCTGAGGTTATGTAGCAACAAGCAAGCACATTTTGAAGGAACAGTTAATCAAAAACGGAATATTCTGTCATTATTGGTTCACCCCCATGTTATTTCATTATTGTATGTACGAAATGAACACAAATGTGATTTTTCTGAAGGATTTCCTGGCCACTCTTTTGCATAATGAATATGAATAGGGCCCGTGGCTTTCCAGTTCCAAAATGACAGAAATCACCATAAACGTATAATGAAAGTAGACCACACGACATGAATTGTGATATTCTGTGTTGTTTGTAGTCATACATAAGCTTTGTACGATGATCACAAAAAACAGATCTGAGGGGTGATGCTAACAATTTTAGGTTGTGAGAGCGTTTCCCTAATGTTTCCATTAAGTAATCAAAAGGTTAAAAATTATATTTTATTTCTAGGGAACTTAAAACATCCAGTTTTTTTAGATGTTGTATTAACTTAAAATTAAAAATGTTATTCAAACATTCTTAAGCTCTGTAATGTTTTTAAAATGTTCCACTAACAACCTAAAAATAATGTTTTGATATACATGATATATACCGTTAAAAATGTTCTACTAACGTTACTGAAAGAACGTTTTAATAACGTTGAGGGAACTTTTAGATAACGTTAGCCAACGTTCTAAGAACATTGCTTTGTAAACTGGGTAATGGCGGTCATGTGTTTGTGACAACACACAGAGGTGTGTAAATGATAACAGAATTTTTTGGTCTTTAATCAAAGAAAATGGAAAACGTGGATAAATGAATATACAATGTGAAACTGGCTAAGTGTATTTGACATTTGCCCTAAAAAAGCGTGGAAAGCCTCAGAGGGGTTATCGAAGCGAAGCCAAAGAATAGTGATATCAATTTATGTCCTATTATATTTTCTGCTCCTGTGCCTTTAATATCGCCTTTCAAGGTGAAATGAAGAAATGAATGGAGTGATTGAATGAAGATGAGAGGTGGAGAGCTGATATCTGCAAAACGGAGAGGTGAAGAGATGGACGGAGAGAAAGATAGGCAGAGAGAGCGAGTCTCGCTCGACCGGACTTATGTGATGCATTTCCCCATGCTGCATTTCTCATCCACCCTCTGTCTCTCTCTCTCTCTTTCTGCTGTGCAGCTTTCTGCAACCTATGCACTAACAACTGATTCATGCACTCAATGAGAGAGAGAGAGAGAGAGAGAGAGAGAGACTCGCCAACACAAATGACAGCAGGAGTGGGCCCTCTGCCAAACGCTGTGACTTCAAACACTCCAATTTTATAAGCCACACCGACAACACAGATAATGCATGCACATGCATGCATAAAACATAAAAAACAGGAATACATAAATGCTTTAAATGCAGTTCCTGCAACACAATATTATGTACTCTCACAGTAATGCAGTTGTTATGTAATACTTTAACAACAACAAATATTAAGAGCTAGGCTAAAAGCTGTCACATGAGGGACTAACTGCTAAGGAAATTTGGTGGTTTCCCATATGAAGGAGATTAGTCACAAATGAGATCTCTTTATTATCTCAGTTGTGTTTGCTGAATAGCAATGCAATGGAGCAAATGGAGACCTCTGGTTTTTAAAATGTTCGGATTATTTACTAATTAAAGGCTGCGTTAATGCTCCTGTGTGTTTCTGCTGGATTTTCAGAACAGAACAAAGTCCCAAACTGTGCTCGGGTCTTTGCCAAGATACCAAAATCTGCAATCAGTAGTCAGAGATCTTAATGTGGGCTCAAACATTCCTCATCAAATTCATCCAAGACCAAATAATCTGAGCTATGCTATCACTATAATTATTATTGTGATCATTGTTTTGCTGCATAACCCATCACACAGCATTCATGCTAAGAATCTGAATTGTAGGCAATTGGAGTCAATGTGTGCGGTTGTGCAATTGCTTTGCTAAGCGATTCACAACCTGAGCCACATCTAAAGGCTTGGGTGATAAGCAGCTACTTAGTAACCACCCAAAACACCCTAGCAATCACATAGCAACCACCAGGACCTCCTATTGACCACAAAGAGAAACACTAAAAACCACCCAGAATACCATGGCAACTGCATAGTAACACCCTGGCAACCACCCATAACACTCTAGCATTTGGCAGTAAGTTCTGAAGGATCAAACACAACTCGTAATTTCTTCATGAAAATGAGTTTGTTTTTATATTTATGCATTAGCATCAGTCATCAACACTTCATACACCCTTTGAAGTGCGTGGCTCAAAAACTCTCTATTTGTCTCTCTTACATCTTTCTGTTGGAACGTCAGTAAAGCGGGCAGCACTAGAAAGTCTACACTCAAGCGTTGCTGCAGCATCATCACTCACTATGTGCCGGTACGTTACTCTCATCAGCTGCCTCTGGCATTTGGGCCTAGTCAGCAAGTTTCTCCCTGCCTGTGTGTGTGTGTGTGTTCGGTTACAGGAGAAATATGTACAATATTAAAGTCCAGGGTCCTGGACGGTGGTACCCCCTTATTTCACTGAGATGTCTTGTAGAAGTGAGGTATTTTAGGCACAAGAAAAGCGATGGAACTTTAATAACCCGGCGCTAAGTCACCTCAGTAAGGCCGACAGCTTTTGTAGACGACGCTTTGTTGAAGTTTACGTTTGGTCAATCACTCGGCACCGAGCTAACCTCGCCTCTTAAGCCTGTCAGAAGCGTCTGTGCCTTTCAACATTCAATCAAAACTAGCACGTTGAAAACCTAGACAACATTTTTGGGCATCAAAAGCGTGTCTGAGTCAAATATCCAATACGAAAGGGCCACTTAGTGGGCCATTCATACTGACAGTGATGTGGGGCAGAAAAACAGTCCGAGGTTATTTTATAACAAGAGTTGGCTGTTTGAGGTGACTGCACTTGTTAGTGATTGGTCCTCTCACACTAAATGCAGTGTGACATCACAGTGACATCTACCAATGGTCATCTACCATCTTACACAGTTAGGCAGTGCGATCGAGTGCTGCAGGAATACCTACCATCAAACTATAGTATGATAGCATTCATCATTTTTAATCACGTCAGTGCAAAAACCAAGTTAGAATTTTTCGAGCAACATAAGTGCATTTAAACATTGTTGTGTCTGGTTGTTGGGATGCCCACACAAAAAGACGATTGTTTGATGTTTTGATACTCTCCTTAGTGTTTATTCTTTTCAGCCTACAAATGGCTTCCCCACACTTTGCATATTATGCTGGGATAAAAGAACGTATTTTAAAATCTACATTTCACATTTGAAAGAAAACGCAACATTGATCTGGCAATCGTGCCGGTAACATGTGTAGCACGTGCATCAAGCACTTAAGGAACTTCCTAACATCTAACACTATAAATTATACTTCAGCTATAAACAAGCATATTCAAACTGAATAACTTAACTACAAACCGGAATTCAACCACTGAGGTTTAAACTCTGATCTTCAGAAAAAAACAGGTTCAGCCAAGAGACAATTTCATTTATAATTTCAAAATGTGAAGGACTAGTTTTTAAATTTTTCACGCCGTGACGGCCCGCGGAAGTCGCACTCAGAGCTCATTGGCATAATAAACACGTTAGAGTGAATTTTCCCAGAGGCAAGACAGTTGTGAGGCATCCTGGCATTCCTCAAATCCCAGGTGTTTACTGTACAAACGAAACACACGCTGAAGTATTCCGGTACAGGAATCAGATTCAGTCAGGTGTTGCATAAAGCATGACCTCATGAAGTATCTATGAGGCCTTCAGACAGTGTGCACGAGGCGAACACGACAGCCTCGTGCAGCATTCATGAGGCCTCGTCGTGGGAAATGTCATTTAAAAAGACAAGAAGATTTGCTGAATGAGTTGTGGTGAATACACCGCGAGGAACAGATTACACAAACATGAACATTTGGCCTTTTTTCACTCACCCTCATGTTCCCAGGTTGTAAGAACATTTTCTTAAGGTTTCTATTAAGTAACCAAACGTTAAAAATGTTATTTTGAAAGAATGTTCAAAATGTTTTTAGACGTTGTATTACCGTTATTGCTTGTTTATATAAACATTATTTAAACGTCTTAAATTCTGTAATGTTTTTAAAATATTCCACTAACAACTTAAAAATAAAGTTTTTGACATATGACGTTGTATGACAATGTTATATGATAAACGTTAAAGAAGTTCTACTAATGTTACAGCAGGAATGCTTTTGATAACTTGGAGAGAACTTTCAGAAAACGAGAATGTTTCCTGGTAGCTGTTATTTTAAACCTTTGTAGGGGGTTTGTGTAGTGGAACATAAACAGGAGATTTTTTGTACTCCATACTGTAGAAGTGAAACTGGGGCTGCCAAGCGCCAAAATTGACATTCAAACCTGAAGCCTAAAGGCCATCCCAGGTTTGTCAATAATACAATTATAATATTTTCTGAAAATGTCCTGCATTCATTGTCCTGCAAGCTATCATATGGCTTTAAAAAACAAATTGTAATTGTAATTTTTAATCATGTTAAGAGCTTGACAGCCTACGGTTAAAAAAAGATCAGCTTTGATATTCTGCTAAATATGATGCACATTTTTGTGTCTGTGAATAAAAAAAAACAGAACAAAAAATACAATGAGTTTGAAAGAATTTGAATTTTTGACCGAGCTCTGCTTTTATCTCCTCACATATCCATTGATTCCAGGTGTGTATTTATAAACGCTAATGAATTGACTCCAGCCGTCTGTATATTAATCATTTATGTAACAGTGGTGATTAAATGGACTTATATACCATCGTGCATGTCATGTTTAGTCTTGTGGAAATCCCCCGCTTGTGCGCTCATGCGTAACTACTGGTACATGTGCATCTTCACAAACAAACATGCACCCATACGCACACATTTCAGTGAACACATGTATGCATGCACATGGAGCCCTGACACACAACATATATGACCCATTTGTATATCCTCAAACACACACACACATACACACACAGGCATTACTGCAGTAAATGCAGACTTAAACTCACATTCGAGTCCAGCAGGTCGATGCTGTCCAGGCTTTTGCTGCGGTGGATTCGGCCCTTGATTCTGCGCAGGGATGGTTTCCCGTGTGCAGATCCCTCTGATTCATCCAGCAGAGAGACGGTTTCTGGCGTGCCGACGTATCTGTTGACCTTGGGGTAGTAACTACAGGAAAGACGTGTGTTTTAGAATGTGGTACACATTTAAGTTTAGTTACACAGATCACAACTAATGGTGATTTTTTACTGAAATAAATACCGTAAACGTACGTTAAAATACTTACACTGCAGGGCCGTATTTGTCTTTGTCGTGTTTGGGGAAGATCCTGAGATTAAAGAGAGAGAGAGATTTTAAATTTCAGAATAAATGAACATTGTTTTGCTTTTTAAGTGCGTGTTGTTTTCAGTGTTAAAATATTACATATATTTACGCTTAATAGACGGCAAATACAACTTTAGCACATTTGTACATTAGCACTAGCATTAGTACACATTAGCACATTTGTACACTGATTACTACAAAAAGTATAAAACAAAACAACATCGGCTCAGCCTATGGCATGAATCTGCCAATTGCCATAAATATTTAGGATGCTTGTATTGTGATTTCTTGTTTAACTAGTATATAGATGTACTATTAAGACAGCAGTCAATCAGCTACTTAGTACTGGCACACTTCCAGATTTGTTAATCCGTATTTTAACAAAAAATACAAGAAGCCTCAGGAAAGGTCAAGCACAGATAATATTGCATAATCATGTCCCATTAGACGCCAGTCCGCCCACAGTACATTAAACCAATAATCCAACAAACTGTGTTTGCTTTTCAGCAAGAAGGAGAAAAGCGCCTTTGAGTTTTGTGTACATGACTGTGCACCAGTGCACAAAGCAAGGTTCATAAAGACATGGATGAGCAGGTTTGGTGTGGAAGAACTTTAATATATATATATATATATATATATATATTTATGTATATATCTGTGGAAGTCGCAGGACCATAAAATGCTTGTCCAATCATTGTATTAGGTCCAAATGCAATGATAGCGCGTCCTATTTGCCGGACAAACTATGTATTTACATACCTCTGTGCACACTGAAGTGAGGGTGAGATCTTATGCTTTCAAAACTAGCTCGCTAACGGTAGGGTAGGCAGTTTCAGAAAGGCTATGTAAACCTCGAAGTATCTTTAATGCAAAGAATATATGTATTATTTATGATGTTTGTCATTCCCTACAGTTTATTTAGATAGGAAGTACACCAACCGAACCTAGCATCACGCAGAACAATATAACTAAAGTATATGAAATGTGGCCAGTTTTTCTAGGGACAGTATGTACAGTAGAAGGAAGGTTTTTTAAAAACTGTTAAACAAGGTTACGGTTACCTAACAGCAGGAAACCAAATAACTATAATGAATAATCTGATTCACAAAATAAGACTAATATCAGGACGAGCATATAAGCAAATAAGTACACATTTGTTTAAGGGAGCAGTTTAAGGGAAAAACAATGCTCGTATATTCAAAATGTCATTTTTTGTTCACGTTGAATTGATTTTGTAAAAACACTGACTTCGCAAAACTCGAGGAGTGATTATGTAATAAGGCTGGAGCACATGGTTTACAGTAAATGTAGCAAAATGTACTGTCCCTGTACAGTAAGAGAGGTCATTTGAATGCCTTGTGCCATAACCGCTCACCCTATTGATATCACGGCACGACATGCTTTAAAAGGATTTGCTTAAAACCCCTGCAAAATGAAATTCAATACAGCACCAATAAAGTGAGACCTCATTTGCATATTAAGTGGTAGATTAAAGAAGCCTTCTGGGCTGCTACTACTGATTTCGAAGAATACCATAACGAACAAGAATTAAGGAGGCGTCTACAATGTCTCTGCCAGATTGTAATTTGGTGTGTTGCGTGGGAACGACAAAGAACAGGGAAGAAAAAAAACAGACCGAGATTATTATGACAATGAAGCTGAGGTTGGCCTGAGGGGACACTGTGAGGTCTCACCTTCGGGTAACCTTTTTAGTCCGATACATTTTAAATCATCTGGGAAAAGGTTCAAGGACAAAC
>JAZGTI010016130.1:0-12968 GCA_036877585.1 Botia kubotai
TTTACAGTGCACAGAAAAATAATCGATTTTACAAAATATTTAAAACACAGGACGGTCCATTTTGAATGAAAGCACAAACATTAATGGCCCTTACATTTTAAATGTATATATTTAAAAGTTATTTATTTAAAAGTGTTTTCTGAGGCATGAAGTGGCCAGAAATATAGAACTATAAGAAAATAATTCAAAAAAGAGAAAATAACCCAGAGTCACTTATTGCGTGAGTGCTGCTTGAGGGCGTGCGTGGGACTTTTCTCAGCTCGTGACCTCGAATCTCGTAACAGAGGAGCTCGCACGCGATCAGGAGCCACGCTGGGTCCTAAAGCCGGTTAAACTAATGAGATAGACAACGAGTCCGCGCACGCGTTTTATTTTTAAAAACACAGAAGCCAATTGGTAATAAATGTGCAACTTCTATAACACTCCAGTGTTCTGAAATCTGTGACTATGTTAAAAGAAATGATCAAAGATAAAAAAACGTCCCTGTCTGTCGCATTAACAGACATGTGAGTAGTTGTATTACCATGTATTATGCATCATAATGCTACAATATTTGAAATGAGATTTGTAGGCATGCAAATCCTTCGTCTGTTATCTATTATTTTTACAAAACCAACATTTTAATTAAAGCGATTCTATTCTCAAATGCATTGAACTGGGCGGAAAACTTGTAGGAAAGTCAAGTACGCAGTGCGCAGCGGCATTTCTTAATTATTATTTGCTTTGAAAACAAGTAGTTTGAGAACAGACATGTTGTAAAGTAACAATGTGGCTAATTTGAAAAAGCGACAAAATAAGATTTTGTATATTATTTAATATTTAATTAACCAAACCTACTGCTACAGCTGCGTCTTGAAATGTCATTCGTATTTTATCATGTTTATTCGTTATAATAGTCTATTTTAAGCTGTTCAATCATTATCATAATATAACAATCGTCCTCTGGCCATCGATGTCTGAAATGTGAACTGGTTTGATTCATGTAGAAGTTTCGCGCGCTGTCCGTGGTACTGAAGACTCGACTGCAGAGATTATGACCTACTTCTTTTATAAAGCTTATACTTTTTAAAAAAAATTATATGGCTTTCGCGTTTATTATTACATGTTCACATGTAAACTGTTTCAATAATGGGTTTAAATTATTTAGGAAGGCTTATTTTAAATGTATTTTGCATTAGATATACAAACAAATTTCCAAACACTTCTACAATTAGAACAGAGTTTACACTAAATCATATTTAAACCGAATTGTAAAGATGACTCAGGTGGAACTACGTGTTTAACTGGAATAGAAACTGTACTAAATTCGCATCTGTTTTGTAAATAAACCCGTGCTTATGATCGTTATGATATTCTCAATAATCGGACACTTCCTGTGAAAATCCACTAATTCCAATAATACAAATATAATTTAACATATAAATAAAATACACAACATTAGAAAAAAAATTATTCATAAGAAAAAAGAAAAAAAAGTCTTCCTATAGTATTTGTTCAAGTAAAATACTGGCATCGAAGGTTAAGAATCGAAATATAAAATACAAACACATTTTTTATAAAGAAATTAATCGCTAAGCCTGTTTTCTTTTTATTTATCGTGTGTTGCATAACGTTGCGCTGGTTGAGAATAAGTTCCTCCTAGTGGCAACAGGTAGAAACAGAGAACGAGGAAAAATACACTCAAAAATCTCCAGCGCGGACATTAAATTAAATAGGACATATATTATAATTACATACAGTTTACATATAGCCTTGTATAGTTGTACAAGATAGAACCACAGAAACACCCAAGGAGACAAAAACTAACTGTAAGCATTCCACTCCAGTCCAGTGAAACATTCGTTGCAAAGTATACAGCATCACCCTCCAACGAGTTCATACACTAGAAAGCTAACATGTAGTTTTGGTAGAAACAAGTAAGTATTTTGTGTTCAATAAAATATTGGTAACTTCCGTTTACCGGACAGACAGATAGATAGATAGATAGATAGATAGATAGATAGATAGACACATGAACTTAATGTGAAGAACTGAATACACGCATTCACTGTGTGTGCGTGCGTGCGTGTGTGCTTGTGTGTGTGTGTGTGTGAGTGTGAGAGAAAGAGAGAGAGTGAGCACGAGTGGGTGAGTGTAGAGGAGGAGACTTTTGGTGGAGTTCAGATGTTATTTATTCGTGGATAAATTCTGGATAAAGTCAAAGCACTCTGGACCAGCCAGAGAAATACTTCAGATTTACTCTCCTGCCATATGAATCACGTTGCGAATACTTGAAACTTGAAACCATTCATTCGGATGCAGATCAACTTTAGGTATGAACTTCATTAGTTAGTGTGCATTAAGCTTATATTTGTCATTATATTGTAAAATATTAAAAAAGGCTTTCTTTGCAGGTCCACGATGGATTTCACGGACGTCCTGGTTGATTTTATCAGACTGTCCTTACGGAGTGTTTTACTGTCGCTGCTGGTTTGTTTAACGGTCATGTTCTGGCGTCGATCCGGTCAGCGGCGGATACCGGGTCCGTTTTCGTGGCCCATAATCGGCAACGCCGCGCAGCTTGGTACGTCACCCCACTTTTATTTCACCCGGATGGCCCAGAAATACGGTGAGGTTTTTCAGATCAAGCTGGGCAGTCGAACCGTAGTGGTTCTGAACGGAGACGCGATCAAAGAAGCTCTGATAAAGAAATCCGTGGATTTTGCCGGCAGACCGGATTTTGCATCTTTCAGCGTTGTGTCCAATGGCAAGAGTATGGCGTTCAGTAACTACAGCCAGTGGTGGAGAATACATCGGAAGGTCGCCCAAAGCACCGTGAGAAACTTCTCCACAGCCAACATCCAGACCAAACAGACTTTGGAGAAGCACATCATGTTTGAGATCGGACAGCTGATCCAGCTGTTTCTGGACAAGACCCGGGAGCAGAAATACTTCCAGCCCCACAATTTTCTGGTGGTCTCGGTGGCCAACACCATGAGCGCCGTGTGCTTCGGAAATCGCTACTCGTATAACGACTCGGAGTTTCAACAGGTGGTCGGGAGAAACGATCAGTTCGCCAAGACAGTCGGAGCGGGGAGCATCGTGGACGTGATGCCCTGGCTCCAATATTTCCCAAATCCAATTAAAACTCTTTTCATGCAGTTTAAAGAGCTCAACAAGGAGTTTATGGGGTTTATAAATGGCAAAGTGATGGAGCACCGCAAAACGATTTCACTGAGTCTCATTCGTGATATGACCGATGCATTCATTCTCGCTCTGGACAAAGGTCTGACCGGGGGACAGGGGGTCCATCTGGACAAAGAGTTTGTGCCACCGACCATCGGAGATATTTTTGGGGCGAGTCAAGATACTCTATCTACAGCTCTACAGTGGATCATTCTGTTGCTCGTGAGGTAAGTGATTTTAGTGCGACCCATTTATGCAATTAAATGAATATTACGCGCTCAAAAATAATAATTCGAATTAAAAATGACACCGTTCACTCACCCTTATGTCACGCCTTTATTTATTGAAATATGTAGATACGTGAGGAAAAACAGATATATGATGAATGTACGTTGCAGAATGTTCGAAATCACTTCTTCATATACCATTCAGCACATAAGCTACGTCATTTTGTGTTTAATAAAGAGAATACAGACACGGGAGAGAAAACAAGAACCGAGTTTTCACATCTTTGTGTGAATTATACGATGCATTTGGTATGCAAAGCGAGAGCCAGGGAACGACTAACATTGAGTCAGACAGATGAGACAGACAGATCTCAATAAGACAGAATAAGACTCATGAGGAGGGACCAAAGGAGAACCGCGCTCGTGTGTTATGTAACTCTTCCGTGCAGGTATTGGCAGCGAGTAAAGAGGGGCAGGTTACAGCACCACACAATGATATTTGACCCACTAACACTAACATTGAGGCCACAAAGACTCCGAGAACACAAAGACTTGCAGACACACACAATTAGTGATTAGACAACAATAGTAAATAGCAGCGATATGGAATGAAGCAATTAATAATTTGTAACATTTAAATCGTAAACTAAGCATGACGTAATTGACCCTGTCATTTTTTTTAGAACGTATTTCCTTTCATTGTGTGATTTCAGCGTTTTAAAGCTGCAAACTGTAACTTTTTGGGGTTAAAAATGAACAGAAATGATTAATCGAGCAAGTACGCGACAGATCGGTGTTTAAAACAGACTCCTTATCTCAGCCCAATTTGCAATTGTAATTTTATGATTTTGATTTATGATTTGAGCTGTGGGGTACGATTTCCTGGAAAATGTTAATCTGGCTTCATTTGACTTCAACATGCAAAACGAAAAGTATGAAAAGTACCCTGCACTTTTATGTTTCAAAGAGAGATGGCGATAGAGAAGCGAAAGTTACGGATTGCAGCTTTTACCGTTATGGCTATTAAAAGTTAGAGAAATTAAGACATTTTCACATACATTGCAGGTATCCAGAAGTTCAGAAGCGTCTTCAGGAGCACGTCGACCAAGTGGCAGATCCCAGTCGCCTTCCCACCATCGCCGATCAGCCTCAGCTTCCGTACGTCATGGCCTTCATCTATGAAGTAATGCGATTTACGTCGTTCGTCCCCGTAACGATTCCCCACAGCACGACCACAGACACATCCATCAACGGCTATCCTGTCCCCAAAGACACTGTTGTTTTTGTCAACCAGTGGTCTTTGAACCACGACCCGCTAAAATGGGACCAACCGGAGATATTTAATCCTGACCGCTTTTTGGATGAAGACGGGGCTCTTAACAAGGACCTCACCACCAATGTGCTCATATTCTCCGTAGGGAAGCGCAGGTGCATTGGTGAGGACCTGTCCAAAATACAGCTTTTCCTCTTCACCTCCTTGCTGGTCCATCAGTGTAATTTTACAGCGGAAGGAACGCCGAGCTTGGGCTATGCCTACGGGCTGACTCTCAAACCCAAACCGTTTCAAGTGGCGGTCACACTGCGTGACAATGCAGATCTGCTAAAATGTTTGGCAGGGACATTGGAAACCCCTACAGAGAAGAGACAAAGACTATGAGGTGAAACCAAACAGACAATAGATCAAACTTTGCCAAGTGAAGGTGGCAAAGGGGGCAAATACAGAAGAAAATCTCAAAGCACGGGTTAATACCAGCATGTGTCAATAAATATCGCTATATTTATAGACGTCACACTCAGGCGAAAACCAGAAAGGGCTACAGGAAAAAAAATACCAGAATGAGCTACAGGAAAATAACATTTTTTTTAAATGACCCGTAATGATGCACTGATTTACAATATAACCTACAGAACAGATGCAGAACAGTTTATTCAAACAAATTAAAGCTACCATGTTGGATTTTCAGGAGTAATGAGATATTTACATGCATAGCATTATTCAGACAGAGATGTGCGTTACTAAATCTATTAAACATTATTTAGTAGTTGTAGTTGTGTTGTGGTATAGTACATCTCTACATTCAGTGTAATGAGGAAATAATGCTTAAATTTCTTCATTAAACACAACATCAACAATGAGGCTTTAATGATTAATACTGATGGTTGTGCATACAGGAACTGTATGTTTAAAATCATTATGAAAAGAAATCTGGCGTATTTCTGAGTGGATATTTAAATACATCTACATTTCTTCATTTGGATCTGTGCACCAATCACCACACGTCATTTGCAACAATTAATCATACCCAGGAGGACCAGAATTGTGCATTAAAACCATGTTTATTTGGAAAAACAATGCTGGTATTTACAGAAACAGTCACAATGTCACTGTAATGGCTTTAAAAGACTGCATTGAGCTGAAGTACGTTTCTTTGAGCTGTTTGTTGAGGGTACTTGAGTTCACACTGACCCTGTGCTGCATTGTTAATGTCAATATATAAAGCTCATCAAGTGAGACATTTGTACAGTATAATCTTACAGCACTTTACACATTGTTCTTCTTAATCCTTGTACTCCTCGATAGTGTTTCCTGATTCTCAGTTCAGCATTGTTGGAGTCTGTGCCTTGTTATTATAGACTTCCTAGCATTAATTTAGGATTAATCAACCCACACAGGTTTTACACAGTCCAGTTTTTTTTACACACACAGGTTTTACAAAGTCCAGTTTTTTTTACACACACAGGTTTTACAGAGTCCAGTTTTTTTTTTACACACACAGGTTTTATTAAGTCCAGTTTTTTTTACACACACAGGTTTTCGACAGTCCAGTTTTTTTTACACACACAGGTTTTACACAGTCCAGTGTGTTACACAGGTTTTACACAGTCCAGTTTTTTTACACACAGGTTTTACACAGTCCAGTTTTTTTACACAGGTTTCTTTCCGATCTTCACTTTCCGATAAAATATTGACGGGAGAATCGTGTAATTTTATCGGCATTAGTCACATTTAGGAGGGAAAGATGTCGTGCTTATACAGACTCCAGTCAAACTATTCTGGATATCTGGATCTATTTTTTCATAAGTTGAATGACGTTTTATTTCTGATGCACAACAGGAAAAACATTTTATGTCCCTCGAGTTCCTTCTAGTTAAGGGTGTCGTGAAAGGGAACTTCAGGGTTTGTTCACTAACATTTATAGTATGTTATGGTCACTGAGCTTTGCTTGTTTAACTGCTGTAATATCGTTTTGAACTGTTTGGCATTAGATGTTATCAGATTTTCTATGTTCTAGATGTACATTTACGTGCAACGAGTTTGATATGTATGTTTGTAACTGAATCGATGATATTTACTTCCCATTATGTGATATAAACACCTACTATTA
The DNA here is from genome assembly GCA_036877585.1 of Botia kubotai. NCBI lineage: Eukaryota > Metazoa > Chordata > Actinopteri > Cypriniformes > Botiidae > Botia > Botia kubotai. The sequence goes on from JAZGTI010016130.1 coordinate 6,779, forward strand.
TTTTTTATACTTCATATAAGCTCTGACATTTGGCTGCTGTGTAAATTCTAAACTGCATACGGTCTGCAGTTTACAGTTTTTGTGATTAAATGTAGCGCAATTTTAAATGTTAAATGCTAATAAAATTTCTTTCTCAGTGAAAATGATTTTGTTCATTCCTCAAAATCAGACACAAAGGCTGCGTTTCAAAACCTAATGAGCTGTCTACATCCAAACTGGTCACTTACGAATGTTTATTTGTTACAACGCCACTTTAGATGTCTGAAAGTAAGTTTGTAAAACTTGTCTATATGCTACTGCATAAAATATATATATATATATATATATATATATATAATTGATTGCATAAAACCTAGTCAATGCTGTTCTTCAGGCAAATAACGCAAAACAATAAAAATAATTCTAACATGACCCACTGCAAACATCATATTTGCAAGCAGCAATTCGACTCGCTATTTAAAGGAAAGTGTCTTGTATAGACCCTTCCTCGAAAAGTGCTTTATCTCGAATTCCTGGCACATCCTGTTCTGATCAGCTCGAGGTTTGTAGCCAGCAGTCAGGCTTTGAATGTGTGCGTGACAAGTCCAGATAAAGGCAGCTGATTAGCGATATGGTCGTCTGCTCCTCTCTCAGACCCTGTTAAGGAAAAGAAAACACAAAGATTGTGAACGAGAGATGTTGTGGAGGATCGCTCGTAAACATTGGAAACTCTGTAGTAGTTTATCTGCATTCAATAACAGTAAATAACAGCTTTTGTTCTTGAGTTACTGGAAGACACACCTTCTGCTCCTCTCACAAGGAGTTCTAAAGGTCCTCATTAGCACTGGATCCAGAGGAGACCTCCAAGAATTCGGGTCATATCCCGCAGGTATGATGTACACACATCGGGTAATGAGAGACTGGGAGATGATTTTCAGTTCCTGAGGAAAAATGGAAGTCCTGTTATACGACACACACTCTCACACACACATTTACTAATCTTAATGAGGACATTCCATAGACTTCCATTGTTTTTATACACAGCTAACAAACACAACAACCTAACCCTGACAGAACTTTATTCTGCATTTTTACAATAAAAAAATTCTGTATTTTATAGCGTTTTGTTTTTTTCAAATGAGGACATTACAAAAGCAGGTTTTGTCAGATTTGTCAGGTTTTGCTCAGATTTGTCAGGTTTTGCTCAGATTTGTCAGGTTTTGCTCAGATTTGGGTACATATTTGTACTTTTGGGTACAAATATGTCCACAATACATAGTTAAGTAACTGGTTCAGGTGTGTTTAATTAGAGTTGGAGCTAAACTCTGCAGGTCTGTGGACCTCACTGGAGACCTCTAGTGTAGTTACATCATCTACCAGCAGGGGCTAACTGGACCATGCTAACCAGCAAAACAACTTGGTACAACTTGGTAAACACTTTACAATGCATATTAAAATCATCTTTTTATTTTAGTCCATAAATCACTCAAGTGGCTTGTTCTGAAATCTTTGTCACACAATAGATGAATCACAAAATGATATACAGTATTGGATGTGTCACCAGGCTTAAGTGTCACCAGGCTAGAAGAAGCAAAGGTTCCCACCTCCATCATCTCCATGTGTCCTGTCAGGATTTTCAGGGCCCAACAAAGCAAGATTTTCGGTGTCTGGACCTGGAACTTGAGGACAAGCTTTGAGGACACCATTGTATTAAAATCACAAAGTTTGTTCTCATTACATCAACACTTCAACAACACCTTATGTCATTCCATATAAAACATGTTCATACAGAGGGGCAATCATCATAAGCCCTTTGCTCAGGAAAACCTTAATTAACCCAAAGCTGTGCTTCTGAGACTCTGAACAGATGTAAGGAAGAGGCAGATGTCCAGACATGAACAGCATTTGTTTACAACTCATGAGTGTTGACTCATGTGAGTGGCCTATAATATCACCTTCTGCTTTACAGCGAGAAATCAGCCCAGCTTCTTTCTTCTGTGGCTTTCCCACTGGCGTTCCCCTGGTTGGCTTAATTCTGGACAAGAGTGTACAGGCATGACACTGCCTGAAAACTACCTGCACATTTTGACCTACATTTAACAGCTTGTGAATGGTGAGGAATGTATTTTCTGAGCCACTAGTGGTAGCAATCAGAATTACAGAAATAAAACATGCAAAGCAAATCTGACAGAGTTATCTCATAAATGTCAGCTTTTGCAGCGCCCCCTATTGGCAGAATTTCATCAAAATTGGTGTTTATTTTCATATGGTCCTGTTATCGATGTGTACCAAGTTTCATGTAGATGGCAGTTTGTGCTTAGGAGATTTAGGCCCATAAAATTGATTCCCTTAACTAACTGCAGAACCAAAGTTCTTTGAACAATGTTTATACCAGAAGGGAATCTATATGCACAGCACAAATGAAAAGACCTTTCAGAAAATTCAAAATGAGGGCAAATGTTTGCTGATGGTAATTAAAAACTATTTCACTCACATTTAGGAGAACTCAGATGAGTCACGGGAGTCGCAGATGCATAACTTGTGAAACAGCCCAAGGGCAAGATAATTAAGAATATTAATTGTTCTGTCCATCACTTAAGTCACTAATGACATTATATATAACAGTATAAACACAGCACAACACAGTCTGAATTCAAATCAATGTGTATTATAATGAGCAGCAGTTATGATTCTTATACATACCTTTACATTCACCAATGTGATGAATTTCAATGCACTGTACAGATAATTATTATTATTATTATTATAATATCTTAAATGCACCATTATATAGACACCACATACAATTACAAATCTTTTATATTCTTAATGCTGGATTATCACTATACAAAACATTAAAAACTAACATATCCCATGACATAACAGGAGAAAACGAAACCTTCCACTTGGTGTGGTCCCCAAAATTTCTTAATTCAAGGGTCGAGGGATTATTAATCATCTCTGTTCAGAAAAATAACATATATGATATGAATACAAATGAACACAAATCACCAACTATTCTATCAAACTATGACATAAAACACCAGTAATACATAATTCACAGAAAAACACAGAAGTGAATGTGATCGAGTTCATATGTAGCAGGTTTATCATGAAAAGACGTATACAACTGTAGGCTGCATATCTATGAAAACTTTGAAATTTAAGTCGATATTTCTGCTAATCTCTTGTTGTTGGCTGTCGACCAGCAATGCTGCGCAACAAATTCAATATGTTTTATGTCGGTTTATTATTTCTGGTAACAACAACCAGGGTTGGTCGCTTTTCATGCCAATAAAACAGCTCCTTCCTGTTTCAGCTGCCTGTAATCGGACAGAATTACAGACTTTATGCCGATAATCAAAAGTGGCTACATGAGACTATTGTCTGATAGAAGATGATGGCTGGTGAGACTGGTCAAAGTAATCCAGTGACACAATTCAATGTATTCTGAAACCCTTTCACTTGCTCAGGGATTTTCTTTGTTGCAGGGTGTCATTTCCCCACCAGTAAATAGGCCACATTATACAGGCATTTTACCCGAGTATTAGCCTTTTTACAATCTATAAGATGACATCATTCCTTGTGTCTTGAGGGAATTTGAAGAGGTATTATTAAAGGTATGAAAGAAACAGCAATTCATGAGGGTCACGGCATAGCCAATACGAGACCGACACACTGTATATTGTTGCCTTTTCCGTTACCTTTAAAATACAATTCTAGGAAAAGGTCCAAAAGGAATGAAACTGCCTGGATAAACACGTACGGTATTCTGGACACGACCTGAAAACAGACAGAACCTCGTTCTGCATGTAAAAAATAGTACTGCTGATGGATTCCCTTTTAAAGGAGGCAGCATAAATGCAGATAAACAGCTATTTTCACACAGCTACCTACATGCTGAATGGCCAACATCTGCAGTTCATGTGTTATGGTATTGTGGTTGTGGATAAACAGTTACAGTCCGGTCACAGTTCCAAACAGGAGAGGTGAAACACAAAGAAAGGCGCCTTTGTTCTCTCGCTGAAGATCTATCATAGAGACGAGACAAGAGAGTCCAACTCCTTCTGCGCTTCTTCGTCCTTCAGAGAGAGCAAAAACAATTTGGTTTCTCGGAAAGACTCACAATGCCAAGACAAAGTAGTGAAGAGAGAGCAGCTACATCAAAGGTGTGTGATTCATCTGAACGAGAAAAGCACCTCTTTAGTCACGATGCGCATCGCCGAGGCAGCGTCGCGCATCTGATGCGCTTGAGTCTTCTGGCCCAAGTCTTTGTAACACTGACAAGAGAAAAGTGATACACAGTGTTATGTTACATTATAGTAAACCATTACCAGAAGCGCTGAAGCGCTTTATACCTCAGTGTTCCTTAATGGCAGTACTGGATCTGTTCCAAAATCTAGTGAGCTGCCTAGCTAGGCAGCATTTTAAAACAATACAGAGAGTAGCTCCGGACGTGAAGGTAGGCTGCAAAACTATGTTGTCCAAATTTTAAAGGCAGGGTAGGCAATAAGTGGTCTGAATATATTTATATCAATACATATCTTCTGTCGAGGGCGCAATAGAAAAGTTCGTCCGGAATAGAAATGTCAGAGAAAACAAAAATTTAAGATCCATGCACATTAGCTGGACCGGCCTAAAACTTGAGGAACAGAGATGAAATACCAACTATTATCAATTATTTGCGCTAACAATTTACATCACAAACATAAGTGTATTACCTTGGCTAAAAACACGTAGTTGAATTTGGAGTACTTCGGACAAATCTCTTCTGCCTGTGAAATTAAATGTATTACAATGTGAGCAAACTGGACAAAATACAATCTGTCATAGTCATATATAACAGAATCATCGTGCAGGTCATGATAAAACCGTTTGTGAACCAAACACCTTTTAGAATGAAGAAATACAGACCGGGGAGGGAAAACGTCTTAGCATGGCTGTTTATGTAACAAGATTTTTTGCATTTCAGGTGTTGTTAATTGACGTACGTAGACTAATGAAAAACACACCTGTCTCAAAAAATGAACCGCACAGCTCTCAGCCAAACGCGCTCTTCATCACTTCGCGTGTTCAGTGAGATATTAAACAATTATTGCAGGTCGTAAACCTCCTCCCTATAATCACAGCGGTAAATAACGCTGTCGACATTTACGAGACTTACACAATCACACGAAAGATAAACGCTGGAATAGCCACATATATGAGCTCGTATCTTCTACAAAATAAACTATCACAGTTATAAGGGAAACCCACCACAGTGAAAAACGTTAGCATGGAAGTTACTATTTTAACATAATCAGCTGGATTCTATATGAAAGCAGATTCAGTGTGTGTGTGTGTGTGTGTGTGTGTGTTTGTGTATGAAGATGTATGTTTTCAGACAAACCCTGCGCAGTATTCGGTAGAAAATCAGAAGACGACATTAAAGCTGCAATCCTTAACTGACTGATCTGTAGCTGCAATTCCACATTTCAAACAGAGATGGCGCTACAAAGGTGAAAGTTATGGATTTTAGCTTTAATGGTTAAAAAAAAAAGACTGTGTACTTGTGTACTCTGTACTCTGTGTCTGGTTGTTGTATAACACTGCATGATGTTTGTCAGAAAGCAGACCGGCTGTTTGGAGTTGTCTTGGCAGGGTACAACAAGTCTAAGCACAGGTCCCTTAAATAAGAAGTGATGGTTGCAATTCAAAGGATGAGAATTCAAGAGGACGTAAAAACACAGGTTAAGCTCTTTTATAAATGAACATGACTAGTTATTTCAACGGGGACCCCCAAGACACCTCTCTGCAGATCTCTGTCTGGACTGGTTTCATTGCTAAAGCTGTTACAATAATTAAACATGTTTCAAGGTCAAGGGCTCACTTTTAAATACTTAAAATTACGTTTTGTAGGCAACTATAAAGCGTGCATACATTTCTTTACAAAACTAAACTTTGAATATGAGAAATGTGGATTGGTTTGTTTGGTCAATGCATAATGATCATAACTACATCAAATCTAAAATATCAGTAGAGTGTCAGAACGTTTTCTTGCACCTTCAGGAAGTTCTGCAGGGCGTCCTGGACTGTGGCACTTGGCGGCTCTCCAAACAGAGTAGCAGCGATTTTCCTCTCGATCCACGTACACTGAGACACCTGCACACGCAACAAGCTTAATGTGGACTTAAAGAGGAGTGAATGTGAATTCTGCTCATCAGTGTGCGTG
>JAZGTI010016131.1:0-12967 GCA_036877585.1 Botia kubotai
CGTGAAGAGCAGCGGGCTGAGCACACAGCCTTGTGGGGCACCTGTGCTCAGTATGGTAGTGCTCGATGTGTTGCGGCCGACACGGACTGACTGAGATCTTCCAGTTAGAAAGTCAGGGATTCAATTACAGAGGGAGGTGTTCAGGCCCAGCAGGTTTAGTTTGTTTGTGAGCTGTTGTGGGATTATTGTGTTAAATGCTGAGCTGAAGTCGATGAACAGCATTCTAACATAGGAGTCTTTGTTTTCTAGGTGGGTAAGAGCCAGGTGGAGGGTAGAGGAAATTGCATCATCCGTAGAGCGATTTGGACGGTATGCAAACTGGAGCGGGTYGAGTGTGTTGGGGAGGCTGGTTTTGATGTTGTGCATGACTAACCTCTCAAAGCACTTCATCATGACTGGAGTCAGTGCTATGGGACAGTGGTCATTTAGACAGGACACAGGTCATTTCTTTGGTACCGGTATGATTGTTGTGGATTTGAGACACGTGGGGACAACTGCCTGGGACAGTGAAATGTTGAAGATATCTGTTAGGACATCCATCAGCTGTACAGCACAGTCTCTCAGTACACGGCCAGGTATGTTGTCAGGACCCGCAGCCTTGCGTGGGTTAATCCTAGATAGGGTCTTCCTTAGGTCGGCTGGAGACAGACAGAGCACCTGGTCGTCGTGGGGTATGGGTCTTTGTGGAGGTGTGGCGTTCTGCATTTCAAACCTTGAATAGAAATGGTTGAGTGCATCTGGGAGGGATGTGTCATCATCACAGTCCTGTGGCGGGGGCTTGTAGTCAGTGATGGACTGAATGGCTTGCCACAGGCTCCGTGTGTCTCTGCTGTTCGTGAAGTGATTATTGATTTTTTGTTACTATCTCCCGATCTGAAAGCTTCATCTCTGGTCTTTAGCAGCCCACAAACCTCTGCTGTCCTCCACGGCTTCTGGTTTGCCCGTGTAGTGATGGTCTTGGTGACTGTCACATCATCAATGCACTTTTTGATATAGGCATTCACCGTTTCAGATAAAGTACAGCCTGTAAAACTTTATCTCAGCTGGAGGGACAGGCTCTATTGTGTCCTTTACCAGGAGGAATGCAATCTCCGGTCATAGGGCCCAGGCATCACTGTCCACCAATGAGATAGAGAGGATGCCTGAACCTGAGGGCAAAGTCTGGAGTGCCGAAAGTGATAACGGTTCCGCAGGGAGAGCACCGGCATTACCTGGCAGCTCTAATCCCAATGCTGCAGAGGACTGGGAGGTCCGCAGGGAATGACCCAGCAGGGAGTCTCCACAGTGACCCTGAGGTCTCCCAAAGTGTTAACCATCTCTGCCGCCTTTGAGTGCTTAGCCAGTGCAACAGAATGTCAGGAAGTGAACACATCCAAGAACACACGGACAGAAAGACATCTTTAAAAAGACACGTCATCCATAAGAGCTTGTTAGAATGGAAATTCAGTCTTTAGAGGAAATAAGCTAGTCCGCCGAAGCACCGTGGGGAACCGGCACCAGAAGGAAGTGAGAACCGCTGATTGTGGTTCACAGCTTTCCTGTAGCTCAGTGGTTAGAGCATGGCGTTAACAACGCCAAGGTCATGGGGTCATGGGATAGTCGGGTGAATGCAAGTAGCACACACTCAGCTCCGAAGCAAAAATCTGAATGAAAGCGAGCTGCGTCCAGCTTTATATACTTGCTTCCGGGTAAGTGTGACTAGGCCCTCAACTCCTTTGCCCAATGCTTATTGGCTCTTTGCCCAATGTTCATTGCCGATACTACTTAAAGGTGATAGGGTTCTCAAGCGAGACCCCATATGTAAGTTTGTTGATGTAAAGTCGAACCTGACTGACTGAAAGGGAACTGTTGGTAACATGTTTCATCCTACACTCCAGTTCCTGTTCACTGGGACTCATACACGGGAGGACATCGCCACAGAGGCTTATGAGGATGAGCTGGATATGGGTCACTCAGGCTCCTGCCTAAACAGCAGCATAACATCTGCCTGGAGTGAGCACAGTCTGGACCCTGAGGACATTAGGGTAAGATCACTCAGCAGATCCCTGTTGATTTACTCACATTAATAAATACTAATAAATACTTTTAAAATTTTAAATCTAGAAGTTAAAAATCTAAAAACATAGTTTTGTAGGTCGTTGCATAGTATGAACCACATTGGTCTAAACTGTCCAACATTAATTAAGTATCACATTGAGATTGCATTGAACAATCTTAGACATAGAGTAGTATATTACGCTACATTACTATAGATTTCTATAGTAAAACCAGAGATTTCAGCCAACTTCAATAACATGCTGTCTTTCCCTTCCACCCCCAAAAGATATCCCCTCCAGTCCAATGTCATACAACATGCACAAAATGATTAACAAATTTTAAGACACTTGTTTCAGCGATCTATCAGATATAGGGGACATTTAATGGTGGTATTTAAAAATTGTTTACTGCATCTTTAATTACACAATATATGTACTTAAGTACTGTTTTTGCTTTTGATCAGGAAGAACTTAAAAAACTCTATGCCCAGTTAGAGATCTATAAAAGAAAGAAGATGCTGGCCAATAATCCTCACTTACAGAAAAAGCGCAGTTCCAAGAGGGGCCTTGGACGGACAATAATGCGGCGAATCACCGAAATACCTGAAACAGTAAGTCGGCAATACAGCAGAGAAGACAGAGAAGCAAATGACCATGGAAGTAATAGAAGTACATTGCGGCGAAACCCTTTTGATCCATCTCACTCTGGGAAGTCGAGGGAAGAATCTCTAAGAAGCAGGATGTTTTCACTTAAGAGATCTCATAGCTATGACCATACACATGACAAAGGTGGGAAAACAAATGTGGTCCCTGATGACAAAATAGAGAACTTCACCACTGAAACATCTCTGCTTGACACCTTGATGGGCAGGAGGTCGAACAAGAGAAACACTGATGTGCCGAAGGTTGAGTTAGCTAAATCTGCAGAGTCAGTGCCCTTAGTATGCAAGTCTGTTAGTGCACATAACCTGGCTGCAGACAAAAGGCCTGTACATCTTCGAACTTCAGTGTTGCAGAAATCCCTGTCTGTAATTGCTAATGCCAGAGAGAGGACGCTAGGGATTACAGGGAAGACGCACAGCATTGAGGATACCAGCAAGAAGAGTATCAAAGGAAAGGACAGCACTGTGCTTTCAGAAGTTGAAGAATCCCCTGAGTGTTTTCCAAAAATGATCATCAGCCAGTCAGTTGAGTACACCAAAACGCCAAGTAAGATGGGCATTATGAAGCAGCAGGTGAGCGGCAGTCAGCCCTCCATTTGTTCTGAGCCAGGGAAGAGCAAGGATCTCTACAACCTCTCTGAAGTGTGCCCCTGGGAAGTGGAGGAACTACAAACTCCATCAGAGGGGAAGTCCCAAAAGCATGTTTCCATCGCCCTAACTGAAACCAACAACATTCATGAAAGCAGCCCCAAATATGGACGGTTTCAACACAAACAAAAAGGGGTGGGCCAATCTCCTTTAAACCGCCATCGCTCCAGAGATAAGACTGGGGACAGGGATGAAGGGAGAAAACCCAAATCACCTCTTAACCTCACTACCCACAAAGATGCAAGTCCATGGAACTTTGACGATCCACATGTCCAAGGAATAGAGACCGTAGGACTTTCCCCTGAAAGAACAAGACGTAAGAAGAGTGTTACACCAATAGATGGAAAGGCCAAGATCATCCTCTCAGATATCTCCAAGTCCACAGGAAGCCTTCTGCAGCCTCCTGCTCTCATGGTGGATATTTGTTCTTGGGATTACGATCCACCTGTTCCCCCTAACCAGGACAAGACGTCCAGCCACACACATCATTCAAACAGGAGGGATTCTTGCTCAAAAAGAAAAGGATCCTGCTCTTCCAAAGAGAAAGCAAAGGAGAAAGAGGATGATAAACAGAGGTCCAACTGTAGAGAGCGGAGAAGCTCCTCAAGCAAGCCTTCAGAGAAACGTCGCACAAGCCAATCATCAGATGGGGACCAAGTTGCTGCCATGGTTTCATCTGGCAGAAGACGAAGCTGTACTAGAGAGACAGCAATGAATAGCAGTAAGCATGCTGAATTTTGCCCCTGGGAGACTGAAACATTGCCAAGTATTACCTCAACTGATAAACACCCTCCAACAGCGGAAAACCACCCAACTCAGACATCAGCCACTTACCTCAATATGGCTGAAATCTGTCCATGGGACTTTGATGAGAAGTCAGAGACAAATGCATGACACAGTACTCACAAATCACTCCAGTATGATTTTTAAAAAGGCAACTTTCACAACATATTTGATGTTATTCTTGGTCACACTTGTTTGCGTACAATTTTTAAGTTAGCTTATAAACAAAGTGAAACACTTTCTCAGAAAATTTTCAAACATTTGCTAATGTGTAAATGTGTTTTTTAACTTAACGCCCCCCAGCCCCAAAAAACTAATTTGGTTTATTTATTTTAGTTTATTTCTGCAACAAAACTGAAGGACAGCTATGCAAATGAAGTCCAATAAACACTAAAGAATTTAGAGATAAAATACAGCAAATGTGTGAATAAGAAAAACAGCATACAAAGGATTTTCTGGTGACAAACTACATCAAACCACCCAGCCAAAAAAGTGATTGCTTCATCCCCCCACAAAAAACAGAGACACAGTTTAATACCTTTGCAGGGACAGTTGGAAAAAATGGTTTAAGATGTATTGAGGAAATGTAATATTTTACTATGTGACCATTTAGGAAAATTCCCATCATATTATCTGTGAAGAGAAAACACAAGATACAGTAAATAAAACATATGGGCATTTTAAAGGTTGTTGAAAACAACATACGAAACCACAGCATTAAAAACAATCATTCAACAATCAATCATGCAACTAGGACTCAAAACAGTTTTAGATGTACAAATTCCTCATGTGACAACTAGTCGCATAAATGTTGGTTGCAAATATAAAGCCTAAATGACAAACCTTGCACCTTGCACATTCATTGGCAAAACATTTGGGGTTTCTTTTTAATACTGGGTAGATTATTGTTTAAACATGGCTGAAACACTTTTTTTTCATCAAAGATGCCCAGTAACCCAGTTATCTTTACATTAGTAGATAATAATTTACCACAATATAAACCAATTACCATTCAAACTAGCATTATCATTCTCTGTTATATACAGTATTTACATCAGTAAAGTGCATGAAAGCAAATTAAACCAAAATATTTTTATCTATGTTTAAATATTGAATAGTGGAGAAAAATGGGAGTGCTGAAAATAATTGTTTAATGATTGCATGGGTTTACTTACTTGTTGCACTGTTGTTTGTACAGTATTGTTTTTAGCTATACAGAACCTTATCTTTTAAAAGTCTGTTTTGTTGTGATTTCTGTTAAAGGGAAAGTTCACCCAAAAATAAATAGTTTTCTATTGTTTACTCACCGTCATTTCATTCCAAACCTGTATGACTTTTTTGCTTCTGAGGAAAACAAGGGAGCAAGATATGTTGGTAACCAAACAACAGTGGCACTTATTGACTACCATTGTATGGACACAAAACCACTGAGACATTTCTCAAAATATCTTTTTTTGTATTCCACAGAGGAGAAAAGTCACATGTTTGTAATGACATGAGAGTGACTAAATGAAGAAAGAATTTTTATTTTTGGGCGAACTATCCCTTTAACATCAAATGCTTAAAATGCACTCAGTGTTGTCACCCTCCAAGAAAACATTACATCATAAGTAAACAGTCACATTGATACTTGCATGACATTAATTAGGTCTGTTTTTACTGCAAATACAGTTCCAATGTCAATAGAAGTGTTGAGACTATATATTAACTTAATGCAGATACATGCAGATAAATTCCTAACCTCAGTATTTTGCAGTTGTTATGCTTAATCAATCCACCTGATAACACTTCTACTGTGTATTTTATGTGATTCTTTGTGTTTGCATGTACATAGAATAATTTTAATCTACAATAAACATTTAATGTTTAGATTGTAATGGTTGGCCTTATGATCTTTATCATATGCAAATGATGGTGTTTTAATGTAGTCTGGGGTCATACATCATCAAACATAGTGCTTGGATTGAATTTATTTACTTTTTTGTCTGGTTAAAAACAGTACATTTGCTAATAAAACCACAATACCATGCTATACAAAATGTCTTACTTGCAACAAGCCAAACAGTTTGGAACAAATTGAGGGTGAGGTATCATTTTTGGGTGAAGTATCCCTTTAACAGCTGCACTCACCCACTCACCACAAAACTACTTCCAGTTCCAACACGCCCATGTCTGCTCAGTGTTAAACTGGAAAAGTGCCAGTACACACTGAGACTGCAGCTAAAGATGTGCTGTTTAAAATCCATTCTGTTTAAATTCCTTTGATCGTGGGTTAAAAACAGCATGAGAAAAGTGAATAAAATCCCAAAGTTGAGTAACGTTTCCTCCCTGTGGTCAAATATCAACAGGTCTACTGTATGTTAATACAGTGCAGGCTTTTAGAAAAAAGGGGCGTGATCTACTTACAGTAGTTCAATGCATACTGTAATATTCTCTAGCCTATCCTCTGTAGCATCTGTGAGAAGATGCTGATAGGATATCCTTGATGTACAGTAATACAGACGACTAACATCTCGCACTTTGTCAGTCACACTTTCTCATATGTGAGTGTACTGTACAATCGCCTCCCAGAAAAGCAGCAGAAAGAGTTGAATTTCACTTTGATTCACGTTATTCTGAAGATGGGTGATAAGATAGGGTGCAGTAATGTAAAGTAGGCTATACAGCAGCAAAGAGATAAGAGAAGATTAATATATATATAATTATACATTATATAAAGCTGTTGAACTTCAGTTTGATTTGCAGTGGTGAAAAATGCTGATAACAAAGGGGGACCTTTGCCACTTATATACTGATTCAGGGATGTATGTTTTGAAGACCAAAATGAAGGCTTCTCAATTTATTTGGCTAAACAGGTTCAAAAGAAGTGCTGGTTTATTTTTATTTTTTTTATTTTATTCGGTTTTAATCACATCAAACTATTTGTGCCTTTACAGTTTGGAGTATGAAACATATTAAATGTACATAAAAAAAATCCTCTGCATAGCACAAGGCTTAAGGAAAAAATATTATTAATTATCCCTTTAAATCAATTAAACAAATTAACCATATGACTTGATTTTAAAAGGACAATGCCCAAACAAAATAGCCCCTATATAGCACAAGACTATGTGGGGAATATGCATATTGTACATTTTATAATAATTGTAATGTTTTAAGTGTATACAATACTTTAAATCCATACAATTATTAGGAGACATGGAGTTAGTTTTCATTGATATGCTAATGATACTCAGCTGTACATTTCTTCTAGGTCCAACAGGACTCATAAATTCACCAAACTAACAGAATGCATCAATATCAAAACTTGGATGACTAGTAACTTTCTACTATTAAATTCAGACAAAATAGAAGTTTTACTTATTGGACAAAAATCCTCCACACTGTAATAAAGAATATTGGGATCCATCAAGCAGTATGTTTTATTGAGAGAAGTCAAACAGGCAGGGGTCAACAACAGCAAACAGGAACAAGGGAGGCAGAGAAAGGCAAAAACAATAAACAATCTAATAACAAACACAGAAAAAACAGAATGCAGGAAAACGATGATTAAAGATGATAGCTGGGGACAGATCAAGACTATGCAATGAGATAGCGAGTGTGAATGGTTTAAATAGGAAACACTAATGAGATACAGGTGTCATGGCGGAAATGATCAGTCCAAGGTATGATGCATTATGGGAATTGAAGTCTGAATGGCGAATGTTCACTCAGGTGGTGTGGAGGAGGCGGAGCAGAAGCCTCTGTGACAGAGCACTGTGACATAATGTGACATAATTTCGGTTGGAAACCTAAGACACACTTGAACAGGGTCATACATGTGGCAGGTTTTACGAGGGAGTTCTGGGTGTACTCTGCCCACATCAAAAATTTGCTCCAGTCAGACTGGCGTCGATAACAATAGAAATGTAGGAAGCAAATGATTTCTTGGTTCAGGCATTCTGTTTGTCTGTTCGATTGGGGGTGATATCATGAGTTTAAGCTTATGTTTACCTTGAGGTGCTTGAAAAATGAAGACCATACTCTCGAATTAAATTGTGGTCCTCGATCGGAGACAATGTCCTTGGGTAGACCATAGAAACAGAATAGGAAGTTACAGAGAATTTCGTCTGTTTCAAAGGAGGTGGGGAGTTTGGGTAGAGGGATTAGATGGCAAGCTTTAAGGAATCTATCAATTATGGTGAGCATAGTAGTGTTGCCTTGCGAGTTGGGTAAATCTGTGTCAAAGTCATTTGTGATATGGGACCAGGGGCGTCAAGGTGTGGGCAACGGTTGCAGGAGACCGGCCGGAAGTTGCCTAGGTTGGAGGTTTGACAGATTTTGAATGAATTGATGGTGTCTGCGGTTAGAGTGGACCACCAAAAATGTTTTTTGAGCATCTGTATGGTGGTGGTGATGCCTGAATGTCCTGAACTGGAATTTTTATGGATTTGTGATAGAAGACGTGCGTGTAAGCGTTCGTGTACAAATGTGGGGTTAGCAGGGCATTCTGGTGGTGGTGGATTCTGATTGTTTAGATGAGTGATCTCGGTGAGGATATCCCATTGGATAGGAGCTAAGCATAGCTTAGCGTAAAACGTAAAGAAGAGGGCCCATATTGCTTGTCTTGGGTAAGTCGTTTGGCCGAACTAAGATATTCTCTTTGGGGTTGGTTACAACTGTGAATGAGTGTGAGGCTCCCTCCAACCAGTGACGCCACTCCTCCAAAGCTAATTTCATGGCTAGCAGTTCTCTATTTCCCACATCGTAATTCCGTAATCGTAATTGCATGTTGAGGTTCGGGGGACCAGGTTAGTTTGGCTGATGATCGTTTCATTAAAGTGGTTAGAGAGACTGCTACGGTGCTAAAGCCTCTAAGCCATTCTGAAACTGCTCTCACCTTCTTCTCATCCATAGCGACACCCTCTTGGCTGATGACGTATTCTAAGAAGGCGGTACTGGTACTGTGGAACTCACACTTCTCTTCTTTGACATAGAGCTGATGCTGGATGAGATAATTGAGGACAGACCTTATGTGAAGAATGTGTTCTTTCAAAGACTTGGAGTAGATCAGGATATTGTCTATGTATACAATGACCTATTTATCCCGCATATCCTGGAAAATGTCATTCATAAAAGACTGAAATATAGATAGACTATTGTCTAGGCCGAAGGGCATTACCAGATATTCGTAGTGGCTACTGGTGGTCGAGAAGGCTGCCTTCCATTCATCACCCTTTCTGATACGGACCAGATTGTAGGCACTGCGTAAATCCAGTTTGGTATAAAACTACAAATGGGAGTGGGTAACGAAATTTGAAGGTTACCTTGTTAAGTCCCCGGTAGTCGATACAAGGCCTTAAGCCACCGTCCTTCTTTTTCACAAAGAGAAACCCCACGGATTCAGGAGAGTTGGATGGACGAATGAACCCCTTGGTAAATTCCTTTTCTATGTATGACTTCATTGACTTTGAGCGATGAGGAGGTAGTAGAGATCCCTTCCTTTTGTTGAAAACTTAGGTCATATCTGAGTATTCGGGGGTACTGTTGTAGGTGGAGTGAGAACCTCCTCCAGGGATTAAGAAGGTTTGGATGTGCGGGTGACTCAGACTAGACATTGTCATGGCATGTAGTGTCCAACTGGACAGTTTGGCCCTCCTTCCAGGAAATGACTGGATTATGGATATGTAACCAGGGTAGACCAAGGATAATAGCATGATTAGGAGAGGGGATGACGTAAAAGGAAATATCCTCAGAATAAAGTGCACCTATCTGCAGTTTGAGTTCCTTAGTCACCTATTGAATTTTCCCCTCACCGAAGGGGTTGCCTATCTAGTGCCTCCACTGCCAGGGATGAATCAAAAGGGGTTAGTGAGAGGTTGTTTTGATGAGCGGAATTGTGAGCTATGAAGTTTCCAGCAGCCCCTAAGTCTATCAATGCAAATGTAGTTATGGTTCTATTGTCAACTGTGAGTTTGACTAGTATACTAGGAGGTAACACTCACTGGGAGTTAATTGGCAGTGGGTCGAACCGGAAATGTAGTTTATAGGTGGCCGTGTGGCCGCAGTAAAGACACAGGTTAAGTACGGTGCTTGCGTTCCTCTGGTGAGAGGTGAGTAAATCCGAATTGCATAGGCTCTGAGGGAACAGTAGTTACAGATGGCGAGGTACAAGAGGAGTTTGACGTTGGGAGCGAATCAGATTGTCCAGTTGGTTTGTGAGTTCAATATAATTTCTCAGATTTCTGCCCTCGTCCTGGCAGGCCAATTCTGACTGGAGCTCGTGATTCAGGCCCTTGCGGAAAAGCAACTTCAGGGTATCCTTTACCCTCTAGTCTGGGTATGGATGGTGCTGCTGGCGCTGATTCAGGAGGCATGAGGTGTACTCCCTGAGAAGCCTCGACCTGTTTCTCTGTGAGGGTAGTTAGTCGTTTCATTTGATGCTGGTACATTGCGGGTAGTGAAGAGTCAGAAGTATTGGGATTCATCTGCAGCGTTTAGAGAAGTCAAACAGGCAGGGGTCAACAACAGCAAATAGGAACAAGGGAGGCAGAGCAAGGCAAAAATTAGGAACAGGCAATGGTCAGGCAGCAAATAATCAGAGTACAAAACAGTCCAAATATCGGGGCAGGCAGCAAACAGGCAAAAACGATAAACAATCCAATATCAATCCAATATCAAAAAAAAAAAAAAAAAAAAAAATCAAACACAATGAAACCAGAATGCAGGCAAACCGCTCAGAGATGATAGCTGGGGCATATTAAGACTTTGCAATGAGATTCATGCTTCATTAGTCAAGAATCTGGATGTCATTTTTGATAGCAATTTGTCCTTTGAAAACCACATTTCTAATAAAACTGCATTTTTCCATCTTAAAAATATATCAAAACTATGACACATACTCGAAGCCAGACACTGAAAAATTATTTCATGCATTCATGACATGAAGACTTGATTATTGCAATGCCCTACTTGGTGGTTGCCCTGCAAGATTAATTAAAAAACTAGAAAATTAAAAAAACGAAAAATTAAAAAGATGGTTCA
This sequence comes from Botia kubotai, assembly GCA_036877585.1. NCBI lineage: Eukaryota > Metazoa > Chordata > Actinopteri > Cypriniformes > Botiidae > Botia > Botia kubotai. Next base: position 11,153 of record JAZGTI010016131.1, read on the forward strand.
GAATGCAGCAGCCAGAGTTCTTATGAAAACGAACAGGTCCTCTGCATTCACTGCGATCTGAAAATTCAACAACAACAAGTGCTGGTGGTTAATCCTTTTGTGATTTGTCACCCAGACTTTGGAATAGTCTTCCCAGTGTTGTCCGGGAGGCAGATACATTATGTTAGTTTAAATTTAGATTATAGACTCACCTCTTTAATCTAGCCTACACATAGTCCTATGGATTTACTACTCAAATCCCTTAAGGGATTATTAGGATGCATTAATTAGGTAAACCAGAACCGGGGACACTTCCCACAAAAACAGATGTACTGGCTCCACACTAAATCTGTCTGTCTTTCATTTACCCAAGGTTCTGTAGTCAGCTGTATCCGAACTCTAAGACCAGATGGTGGGGGACTGGATGGAATGACCTCGAGACAGATTATCAGGATTTGATAGACTTCCTTAGTAAACCTACCGTTATATACACGCCTACTTTTAGCCTAGTTAGTTTCTATATTTTGTTCCCTTCTTAGTCGCAACAGTGTGATGTTATGGCTGCAGTTAGTAACATTATGCTTCTCCATTTCTGTTGGTTCGATTTCTCAGTGCCCAACATATTATTAAATCTGATTAGAACCATCAGTTTCTCATCAAACTCAAATAAATCATTATAAATCTCTTATACCCCTGTCCCATAAGATGTTGTCTTCTATATGCCATCTCCATGTTGTTACGGTGGAGGGATTCCGTTGTTGTACAGTTTGGGATTCCGTTCAGGATTCCGGGGAGGCTCCCTCTGGTGGCGCGGTGTAGAGGAGGCTGGAGCCTCCCCAGAATACTGAACGGAATCCCAAACTACATTTCCCAGAATGCATTCTACATCCGCTGATCACTTCCTGTTTGCCACCTGTTCATCGTTTTCCGCTGCCTATTTAAACCGGACATTCAATATCACTCTTTGTGAAGTTGTGTTTGCCCTGCATCAATTCTGAGGGGTTTCCCTATATTCTCCAGCTGATTTTTGTGTATGAGCTGGACTATCTTTGGTTATTGATTGTTCTCTGCCTGCCCCTTGTTTGGATTGGTTTTCGTTTTGATTCTTGCTACCTGTCTCAATCCTTTGGACTGTGTTTCTGGTTTTTGATTGTTTGCTGCCTGTCTCGATCACTGCTTGTCAACGATTACGATTTGCCTCGTCTGTGTTTTCCCTGTTTACTGTTGATTACCCTCACCTTTTTGACCATTCTAATAAAAGCTGCATATGGATCCTAACACCTCTGACTATTCGTTACACATGTAAGCTGAAACGCATATCTTGCTTAATGATTTTGTGATGATTGTGATAATGATGATTCATAAACCTACTATAAACCTAATTAGTATGCCTAATTAGTCTTATACATCTTACATATATTATTTGCAATAATACCATTAACATGTCTGACATTTGTTCTGTGATTTGTTCTTTTTTTACATGTAAAGCTGCTTTGATGCAATGTAACATTGTAAAAAGCACTATACAAATAACTTGAAAATAAGGTTCTCTTTACAGCAAAGGGCTTATTTTTGGGGAGTTTTTATGTAGTACTTTTTATGTGTAATATGTCATCCCTTTAAATCCATTAAACTCCAACAGTGTTTGACATACAGGTGCCAAGCCAACTGCAAATGACTCAGAATAATGTTCTTTCTGTTGCGCCAGGCTTATGCTGTGGAGTTTAGTACTTTTACATAGAATATTTCATGCCTTTAAATCCATTAAACTCCAAAAGCATTTGGCCTACAGATCAACTACAATTTACTCAGAATAATGTTCCCTCTATGGCACAA
>JAZGTI010016132.1:0-12966 GCA_036877585.1 Botia kubotai
TTTCTCTCTCCTCCCTGATCAGCACGAGCCCAAATTGTGCCGGACGTCAGGGGCCGCCTCACTCCTCGCGCCCTGACCCCTCCGGTTCTCTCCAGTTCCGCAGTCCTCGTTCTTCATTCCCTCAGAAGACGAGTGCTCCCTAATCTCCATCATACTTCATCATTCTGAGTCTCATACTCTCTCTATCCAAATGACAGTCACTCAATCCTGATGAAACATTTCTATTCGCAAGAACGTGAGCCAACAATGTGACCTTCAGTAGGACTAGTGATAAGTGGTTAAATGGCTCAGATACTGAGGAATCAAGTGAGCTTACCAAAAAAAAAAAACAAAGTGTGCAGATGTTCTGATGGTTTGACATCCCAGAATTCTCTTCTACATTAATACTATCAGCTTAATCCTGTGCTGGCAGCTGCAGTATACCCGGCTTTAATCAGCGCTCAGAATCAGAGCTGACCCCACAAGGGACACGGGCCCTATAAAGACTTACACTTCCCCCTGTGTGTGTATTTAAAAACAGTGACTCCCTCACTCACACACATGCAAACAGCTACAGAATCAGCAATACACTCAATGCCTCCAATAAAGGTATAACAAATTAAAATAGTATTCAAATATAAATAAGACAAAAACTGGGTATCAGTTACGAAATCAAGTATGATTATTAAAGCATAGTAATAATTAAACTAATCTATGACAACCGTGAATGGAAGCCAATCAACATTAAACACTCAGCCAACATGTTGCTAAGTTGTTTCGATGGTGCAGTGCTGTTGGATTTACTAGACACTTAGTTATATAAGTGTGAGTTAGAGAACGAATGGTCTCATGAATGATTCTGTAATTACATTACAACTCCAAACCAATCACGGCACTATTTGTCTGCACTATCACTACCCAATACGGAAGGAAGTACATGGAGAAAAGAATCAAGGGAATTGTAGTTCAACACTGCTTAATAATACAATGATTTGTGTTATATCACTTCAAATGTCTAAAAGTGGAAGAGCTGTTTTGGGTTGATAAAAGTCCAGGTACTTCCCTTTGAAGTGAAGCAGGAAGGTCAAACATAAGATGAAAAGCAGGTGGGAGTCATATTTTTATTCTTGCTGCTGGCTGCTGTGATCAAACTCAATCCCAGAAGCCCTTGCTTTAAGTAGCTCAAAACAATCAGCTTGCACAGGAAACATTTTTCTCAAGGGCTGAAATGTCACTGAAAATCACAGCACCGAAACAAACATTATTTAGCGATGTACAGAGAAACATATGGTAAGCCTCTTCAAAACATACTGGAAGCCTGTGGGTGTAGACTGAGATCCACAGTGAATGAAACAGGTGAAATTCTGCTACATGTGTGGGTTGGTTCTATTTGGTCTATAAAGGTCTATTTCTCTAAAGGAATCAAGGACTAAGGCTAAGAAATAGAAAAGGACCTGCAGGAATAGTGCCATGTAAACGGACAGTCACTCTAGCTCTGTGCCCCACACAGAAGGAAGGCGGAGCTTTGTCCAAAGCCACGCCCCATTTGCTTGCATAATGAGCATCCTGCCTCTCCACATGGCCACCAACAAATGACATCATCCATCACACGTTTGAATACACGCTAACAAAAAGTCCCAAAGATTCATGGACGAACCCAGAGCCAATAAATGGAAAGATCCAGAATGTGAGCATGATTATATATAAAAACTAGGGAATAGAATTGGAAAAAAGCCTGATGGCAAATCTGCCAGGAAAACAACATTTTATAAAATTTGTTTTTAAAATAGTGAGAATCTCCAGGCTGATTTTAATACCTTATGCCATGTGATACAGTATTATTTGTAATTTTTCATTAGGATTATTATTAATATTATTATTAAGAAAGCCTCTTTAAAGGACAATGGCCTGTTAAAAATCCTTGAAAATGAGCCAAAACACAAGCCAAGGTTTGGTGGTTAAAATGTTCATGTTGCCACCAATAACAACAGACTGCTAATGTTTAAAACCATTCCAATAACGTCTATTTCCCTGATCATACTAGATGCATTGATGTCCCCCACTGTTATTACAAATAGCTTAGGCCCGTAACGCATAGAATTTAGTTGCACCTACGACAGAAACACAACAATGAGGTGGCTTAACTGTGGTTCACTAATCCCAACCACAATCAACCAGAGACTAAACCGGCTACTGGCTCCAACACATAAAATATTAAGACGAACAGTCTGCATGACAGAGAGAAAAATGATTTTTTTGATTTTGCAATCCCAAAGAGCTCCTCTACAACTACACGACCTTTTCAAGCGCGTAATTTGTACGTTAACATTTTAAGACCATCCAGGCGCATGAAAACGCAGATCCAACATCAATGCAAACAAACGCTTTGTTACTAAATATACAAGCAAGCAAACAAATATCGCTAATATGTTTAACCATGTCTATGGCATTAGACGTACAATTGTTAAAGCTTCTTTCTACAAGATACAAAAGTAAAAGGCATGGCACTGAAATGTTTAAAACGGCCAAATCTACCAGTGCTTGCATCTTATATTTGCCTACACTGGGAGATGCAGTGTTTTCCTAGCAGAGTCTATTGATGACTATTAAGAGGCCGATCCTTGGAAAAACAGTGACCGTCCCTCAGGACTGAGGTCAGTTTGCGATAAAAAATTGCTTGCCGAACCATCCAAGTCGCATGCAGCATGATGCCAGTTTCTTAAGGCTATCCTTTACTAATTCATTCTCTCTTTATCTTTTAAAATGTCAGCACGCCCACAAAATACAACCTTTGACACAGAGCACTGAGCTCAGCCTAATCATCAACTAGGCACCTACTGGCATGTGATTAAACCATATACAGACACAATGGAAAAGCTTAATTGCCCATATGGGGTCTTATGGGGGGAGCTGGAAGGTACATGTATGATCAGTGAATGGATGCTCTTCAACATCATGTATTACACTGGAAAGGATTTGACTCCATTTTTTTGCACAAAACATGACACAATTTAAAATGGGACGTTCAAAAGCCACATTGTGCCACTGCGTCAAAACAATGGCACAGATGTTTAATTGTAAATGATTACTGGTGATTTTCAACCCTTAGTGAGTATGAATGATAACTGAATGAAAACACCAATTCATTAAATTATTAGCACATGAATTCTTTTTAAAAATCTGTTTTACACATTGATCGCTTCTGTTTGGTAATTACATGTGAAAAAAACATTAACCAAGTGCATCAGTACACCTCTTTAACCCCTGACTGCACTTTTTAAAAACATATTAATAAAACGGTATTATGATATGGAATTCTTAGTCTTGACAGAAATAGTATCTTTATTTACGACTTCAGATTATATGATTTCAAATTACAACAACGCTGTGTTTGCAAACAGGAATAAGTATGTTGCAGGTCTGCAGGAAAAACATGGATGGATATGCGCTCACACGCTCAGCTCGCGTAAACACCGGAGAAATCCGGACAGTTTCCGGCGTTTCGGACTGATCGTGTTGTGCTCGACGACAGTCGTGACCGACCGTTTATTTTCCTTCGCCACAAAGGCATCGACTTCATTAACCTTCGCAACAATCAATATCCATCACCCCACCCTTCAGGTTCCCCGCATCAACATCTCTCACCGATCGCCCGAACGACCGACCTACCATTCCGTGCCAGATGATCCCGTTCCGGTCCCAGTTCAGTCCAGTCCTATTCAAAACATCCCGACAGACGACGGTTTTAAGGACCACTTTAAGAGCCAAAGAAAAGAATACAAGGACTAAACGTAGATTAAATGAAAGGGGAACTATGAAAGCCTGATTCGCGATGCTGAATCACTGCGTGCTCACCGTCTTGCGACCATTGTGCTGCAGGATGCTGCTTGTACCATTATGGATCCTACCAGCGTAAGGATGGGAAAGGGGGGGTGGTACGGGAAGCGGGTTGTCGTGGCAACCAGAGGGAGCACGTGATGACGTCAAAGCCAAGAGGAGTCTCATAGGGGTGAGGAGATTTAGAGGAGCGGCGTTCTGATCTCGCATGAGAAGATTGGTGCGCTTTTGCGCACATGATCGCCGAATAGTCGTTTGGAGGCGGGCAGAGAAAAGCAACCGGCCTGGACAGGCAGCATCTCAGAGCATCTGTAGCGAACGGCTTGAACGATTCGTTTCAGTGAACCGGTTGAGAGAATCGATTCACTGATTGAATTGTATTCACGGGTCATTCTTTGGATACGTTTAACGTGTCATTTCATAGTTTTCAACTATATTTTGTTGGACAATCATGCATATCACTATTTAATTTATGAGCTCAAACTATTTTATATGTTGCAGTTTTATGCTGCGACTCTAACAAACATAATTAAAACGACTAATATATTTTTTGTTGTGCTATGTTTTGTTGTTTATGGTTAGCACGTCACTGAACCTACATTTCTATTCTCTCCTGCATTCATTTGCAATGACTGCGCGAATCGGTTCATACGAATCTTAAAAGCGAATCGCTTCAAAACAATGATTCATTTCCTGTCCCTAATTGCCACTGCTTTTGTACCAGAAAGCTGACAGTAATCGGACCTGAACGCCGCATTGTGGTCTAGAGAGACTAGCGGCATGCACAATAATAATGATCTTTATTTACGGGTATGAATAGGGCTAGAAAGAATGTTGACAGACAGCACAATTTAGATCATTATTTACACCTATTACAATTCCTGGTGATACAGTAGATTCTGTAGTTGAGCTTAAATGTCTCAAGGTATTATATTGTTATTCGTGAGCTGCAATTAGAATGACTGACAGCGCCTATTCTAAGCAAAGCTGCCATTGTTATATGTTTATAACTGTGAAGTAACACAGCTTGATGAATATGTGAGAATCGGTCTCACAGTTAGAGGCCCATTAACAGTGTCCTAAACCTAAATTTAGTTTGTTAGTCTCCTCCAAACTGCATTTAACATTCAGTATTACGTCTAGCCTGTCTTATATTCTGTCTTACACAGTACTCAAAAGTTCTCAGCATCCAGTACATCCGTACTGTAAATATTACACTGTTGTATTTATGACTTGTACTTGTATCTATAGCTACATGCCTTAGAAGGACCGCGAGCCACTCTGCAAGTCAAGCGCACTCAAGAAAATCTTTACGTAATATCATTATGGAAATTATCGATCATTCCACTGCAGTCGTTGCCAATACTGTGCAGGGGAAGTTAAATAAAACCAACCCACATAAACACAACTGGGCACTTCAGTTCAACATTTAATCTCCCATTGTTGAATTTATATCTTCCAGATTTGCTTCACACACTGTGAGAGCTGCACTTAGACTGGCTCATAAAAGGCTTTCAGTGTTTTTTAAAGCGAATCAGATACATATTTCATGATTGTTGGTGCCTTTTCGGATGGTGGAGAAACCATTCAGAACGAACGATTTTGGCATTTATTTATATCTATATCTATCTTTTGTTTTTTAACTGACAGATTACATTCAAGGATATGCCAGTTGGTTCCCAATTAACAAATGGACGCTGTTTATCTCTAGGGGATACGATCTGCTTTCATAGGAAATTACTGCAAATGTAAGCCTATAGCTGTTTCTAAAGTTCGGCTGATAGGTTCATAATCTTCTCGGTTCTCAGGAACACACAAGCTAATAAAATGTGAACCTTATATTCAATTTTAACAGCGTTGCATAAGAGCGTTTCCCAAATGCAAACGTATAATGACACTGCAATTCCACTAGAGGGCGTGTCTCGCATTACAAATGCAAATACAACACAGCCCTTTGCAGGAAGTTCTCAAGCTTTATTGCTTCCTGCCAAAGAGACAATTGACTCCTAACTCTTGAAGTCCAGAAATAAAAACAGTCAGCTGCTGAGTGATACTGATAAGCCTATTCACTGAAGTTTTAAGATTCTTAATTTGTCTTTTCCGAGTTCATCTTTTCTAAACTGCTTGAATAATGCATAAGCTATGCTGTTAACTAAATTGTATATTTATTTGTGCTGCTGAGGCTCCAACTGCAGCCAGAAAACACAAAAATGCAAAATATAAATATAAGTCTAATTTACTGTGCTAGGCACCACAATTTATACTGCAACAAATGTCAACATGGAACATTAATCTTTGTCATTTTAATACAATTTCTGATGCTGGCAAGCACATACCAGTTGAGTTATGGAAATATACATTTTTTTATCATTTTATCGTCTGATAATAACCTTCTGCAGTTCCAGGAAATTGATATTTACATACACATCTGGAATCTGGTCACTGTTCTCTCAAATGTTTTTTTTGCATATATTATATTACATTGACTCATTGCTTTTCAAATATTTTTTACAGTGTGATTAACTACAGAAGTCTAGTTCACTGTCATGATGATTATAATGATCAGATCATAAAATACAACATCATAACAACATTAAATATCTGAAACTTTGAGAATGTATCTAGGTCATTTTTAAATGGTAACTAAGCTATAGTTAAGTAGTAAAAATATTTGATCAGGCAACCTATACAAGTTTCTATGTGTGATAACATGTTTAAATATTGAATATATTAAATATATTAATCGGACTAATTTGCGCTACAGCAATAAAAGCTCTTCCTGTAGTTTAACTTTTGTTTTGGGTTTATTCCCCGGTAATGCATCAACATTATGTATGTAAAAGATTTTTTTATGGATCAGGTATAAATATTTTCTTAAGGTAATGATGACATGTTTTCACTTTATACACATAGTTTATACACATTGTATAAACCACAGTGAACAAATAGTAAACTAAATCATGTTTCAATGCAAACTCAGTGGATAAGCTGTACACTAAAAGACAATCTTAGACGTCGTTGATCTGAAAGCTACCTGCAATACTGCGTGAAAATTGACTTTAAACCTCGTGGAATTCAGCTTCTTTGGTCAAGTCTGCATATAAATCAGATATATGAGATCAGACAGATTAAATCTTATTTAGCTCCTGTTTGTGCCAATGCCTTTAGGGAGCAGAATAACAACATTGATTTGGTATAGAGCAACTGATGATCTCTCTGTCTCAAAAACCTTAAATATTTACAGTCATTCGTAGGGAAGTCTGTTCTGTTTGGGGCAGGCTGCTTTACTTAATCCTCAGAGGTGCAGCAAACGTGCAATGGGAAGCATTTTTGTCAAACCAGGGCAAGCAATTACCAAACCCACCAATCTAGTCTGTCTGTCCCCCCCTCCTTTTCTTTCCGGCATCCCCACAGAGGGTTTAATGGGCCGATCAGGAGCCAGGAGCGTTTGGCTGCAGTGCCCTGTGGGTACAAACTACCAAAGCCTGCATGGGGAGGGCAAATACAGTCCTGCTGTTAATTAGGGTTTAGACATGGTAAGACATTTTTAGACACTGTAAACAACGAGCATCCAAATAAGAAGAGAGACCCTAACACAGGGTTGTGTTAAACTACAACTGAAACCTTTAAAATGGCCTCAGTTATGTTGTCTGCAATGATTCATGGGATTGGATAGTAGCTCTGTTGATTTTAGTGACTTTATGGTGTCAATGGCTTGTCTCTGATTGGTGGATCTCTCTTATGGATGTTTTTTACTGTAAATTCAGCTGTTAAACGATTTTATGCAATTCACACTGATTTGTGGCTTTCATGTACGATTGTATCATCACACACGCATTTCTGAACTCTTGGCAGGGCTGTCTTAATAGGTTTCCACATTATCAGTACAAATCATATTTTCCATATAGAAAATCAATGGGATTTGTACTTCCCGAACCATTCTGTTGTGCTCCGTATTGCTGACGCCAACATCTCTGACACGCGTTTCCGTGTTTTCCAGTCCAGATTCTTTTTCTCCTCATAATCCTGCTCCTCGGGGCCCTCCTACACCGTCTAATCACCTCCTCCTTTTGCTCCACTTTTTGAAGGTGGGCACAATCAGGCCCGAAAACAAAAATCTAGCGGTCTGTTTTAAAATAACCCTCATACTGCCTTTCACCGGACTCTGTTTTGCAGGAAGAAAATGTCAACGCTGTAGCACGCTACCTCAGGGTGACATTTGGTTCATTCATACCCTGTTATTTGTGGCTTAAAACTTCATTTTTCCCCTTTTAGTCATACGAGTGGTGCTAACTTACTGTTTCTCCAGCACACACACTTGTCTTTTTCTCCGGACCCAGAAATGATCATTTAGACCCCTTGATTACAGCGGTAAAGCCATTGGTCACCGTTATTTAGTGCATTACACGACCCCCCGATGTTGTTGTGCGTTCAGAAGAATCTGTGAATGATGAACCATTTGGGATCTCCAGAAATGTTTCAATGAAAGCACTGAAAAAATAAATCTCTTTGATCAAAACAATATGCGCGCAGCATACGCTTTTCTGGGGTCAAATCAAGGCAGATATGGTGTTTCTTAAAAACAGAATGTGTAAAGTAACAGCTTCTGTTTAATAAAGGCTGAGGGTGAGAGAGGGGGAGGGCAGAAAGAGGGTTTAGGAAGGGGGTGTAATTCTGAGGTTTAAGATCTGACTCTCATTCCTGCTCAGCTCTCAGGCAACAGACTGCAAGCAATTGAGTTATTAAGCATGACTGACCCCAGTGCACTGCAAAGTATACAAGCGTAGAAGAAAATGTCAAAATATATTCCCTCGACAAGCAAGCATGCAAATACAGTACCAAATTTTCAAAAAACAGCCAAAAAACCGCTTTGGATTTTAACAAGAATAATATTGTTTATAATAGTAAGAATAGTTTTAGAAAATATTATTCTACTTTGTCGTAAATGTTTTTAAAAAAAGCAATTTGTTGTGTTGTTTTGTTGTTTGTTGATGTGTTAAATATCTCGAAAGTGGCTACATCACTTTTTGATGCTATATAAAAACGTGTGCATTTTTAATGAGATGACGCCATCATGTACCTTATGCGTTTGGATAAGCAAGGCCAAAAGGAAAACCTACATACATGCGCACTGCAGATGTGTTGTTTATGAAGCGCTACATTTCTGTATGCGTGGTCACAGCGGACCGTGTTTCACTGTAACAACTTTTCGTGGTATTTTCCTCCCAGTCTCGGATAGTTTCTATAGAGACGCCTCATGTTGCTGGCTTGGCGGTTCCAGCTCCGGTGGAAAGTAACCAATGAGCGGCGGGAGTGCGGGTGTCTGGTTACTCCCTCTTCTCCAGCTAGCAGGAGGGCAATGAGAGAGAGAGAGAAAGAGAGAGAGAGAACAACCTGAACCTTTCGGGTTTCAACAGTCTGCTTCACAAACTAAAGAACGTTTTTCCAATTGCGTAAAACGCCTTATCCATTTACGCACGGCTTGCACTTACATTGTACAAGAACCGCGGGGTTGATTTTACTGAGCTCATGGACCTTACGGACTTATGAACTAAAACCTGTTGCCAGTTCGACGGGGGCTGGTTTTCCATTTCAGGTTCGCTTGTGGATGTGATGCTGGGCTCTTGTCTGCGCACTGGCTGGTAGTTGGAGCGAAGTTTGTGATCCGTAGTCCGCTCGTTTAAGAGGTAAGTTTGGCTTCTGTTTTGTGCTTCGACACTTTTGCAAAGTTTGATGTTGCGGTATGACGTTTATGAGCATTAGTTTTAAACGGCGCACGTAGCTTTACGTTGCCATGAGGCACTGAACTCGGTTTGGGTACATTTTTCGTGTTATTTGTCAGAGATGGAAAAAAAATCGGACTTTTATTCAAACTTTATTCGACTTTTATTGTCGTCGTCATCAGGGTGGCGTCACATATGTTTCACATGTAACCTACGGGCTTTCAAAGGACAAATAATGTTTCAGCGTTGGTTAGTTGGAGGGGTCTAATGTGTCCGCAGGTGTTGCATGTGTCTGATAGAGGGGCTTCCACCACCCATTTATTGGGCCTGTTTGGATATTTGTTATATCTTTTCATTGCTGGATGCACGACGTACGATTACATTAAATCAATTATGTACTGTACATCCCTGTTTGATGAGAGATATTTTAATATATACGTCACTTTTCAATAATCATACAGTAGCATATTGATACCATGCACCAGTCACATGCTTCCCACAGTCAGGGGAAACCTGGAAGTATCAGGGAATTTGATAATTTTGAAATATGTTATTTTGATAATGAATTAATGTATTTTTTATGTAACCTGTACCCAGACATTTATGATTACAGTTTTTTTTTTAATATTGCATTTAAATTTTGCATGGGCTGGATTTCAAGATCCAGCTACTAATTCTTTCAGATTACCAGGTTGAATAATAGGTTATTGAATAATAACAGGTATTGTCAGTATAACTGACAATATGTAGGTAGGTAATGAAGGTATAACTTGTCAGTAAATTAGAATGTATATTTACCATAGCAGTGGATCTCAACCTTTTTGACATTGTGCCCCTCAGTATATAAACCCCCCACTTATATCCAATAAAATATTCTACAACTTAACTAGAAATGTTACATAATCTGTATTACTTTAATTGTTATAAAATGGCCAGGCACATATCTTGATTTTTAGCGGTCGCTTATTTTAATGCTTGTTTTGTCCTGTTTTAAATGATTAAGTCATCTTGAGGCCCCCCGGTTGAGAAACTTTGCACTGTAGAGATTTCCATGGCTTTTGCATGACTTTACATAACCTGAAGTAAAGTGTGGGAATCTGACTTGCAGCATCATGGTCTTTCAGACTGACACCATCACTCTGCCATGCGTACACAACAGCGCTCGTTTAAACATTAAGGGTTGTGGTACTCGTGTTTGGATCCACTTTTGTGACTTTGAGGAAATCTCATCCTCGTATGACCTAGCTAACTCCAGGGCTTTAATTTGAGAGCTGAAACTTGTCATGTTTAGTTTGTTTACATCTCTCGCTGTCACTCCCGATCTAACAGCAACTCAAACCACGTCATTCCAACCTAAACACGAGTCATTCCTATGAGACTGTGCCGTGTGGTCAGCGTTTGACAGAATTAGTTCTAAAGTACGTAGCCCTTCCACAGAGGAATGTTTCTCTGACAGGGCCGTGTCTGATTCAGCCAGCCATAGTTTTACGGGCCAGTACAATTTCTTGTTTTCCTTTGTGCTGCGGTCTAAAGGTTTGTTTTATCCTCCGCGCGGTGCTCAAAGGATCTTTTGTGTGGCGTCTCGGTTCATGGCCTTACCTCCACACTGCTTCCATCTGGATTGTTGAAATCTGGTTCGGTAATCGTGCATATCCAGCGTTTCGAAGCAGGATTGCTGAGTTGGGATCTATGTTTTCATTCGATCCAACATTGTAGTTTTGCTCTTTTTTTAGGCTTTCCAGTCTTGAAACTCAAATGGGCAGTAGATTAGAACCGTAGATGGAAAATCCGGGTCAGTTTTTGGCCTTGGTTTTGTGTGCTGCGTGAGAAAACACAGATTGGTTGGATGTAAAACCAGACTATGGGAAAGATGCGCCGGGGCTTCTAGTGCTGTGCGTTTTTGTCCGCTTTATGTATAATCCAGTGAATGCTTCTAAACATTACTGGATTATGGTGCTTATCATGTGACGTAATAGCCATCTGGATGGTGCGTTTGACATGTGATTATGGGTAGAGGAGGTCACGAGCATGGACTGGCTTACTCGTTTTACGCTTGTGTAAATATTGATCCTTTATCCAAATGTTTAGGTGAACGGGACACTTCTGTAGGTAAGTGATGGTGGTTTACTACAGTACGTTGCAAAAAGAATATATGTTCAAGTTTTAAAGAGGGGGCAGCAGAATAAACATGACTGTTTTGTTCACTTTCATTGTTCACATATGGATGGATATTCCTAAGAGCCAGTGTTGGGTTTTTCCACTTTTTTTCTGCTCATCCCCTCCACATGGATATTTTTCCATGCTGGATTAGGGAGCAAGTTGAAAGGAAGTCTCATTTTTGAAGGCCGCCTGGATCGGACCCCACCCTTACACCTATAAACCACCTCTAATGCTAATTCTGCACTTTTACCATGTTGTTTTGTTCTGGCCTTGCTCCACTAAGGAAATTCCATCTCCTCTTTACCACAGTTCAGTTCACTTTTTTCAGTTCACACTAGACAAAACCAGTTTTCAGGCTACGTTTATCTCACTCATTAGAAGTGTTTTGCTAAGCAGAGTTTTAAAACGTGCATTTTCCGTCTGCTGAAATCTCTTTTGCATCCTGCTATGTGCATAATCTACACCAAGCACACACAAAAAAGCGAAGCAATTTTATCTTTTTCTTGCATCAGCACTTATTTGCAGAAACCACAGAAAAGCTAAGTCCAGTTGATGCATGAAAATAAGGCTTCATAAATGCATTAACATTTAAACCGAAACTTCATCAGAAAAATGTGATGTTTGCCCATGCAGATGTTGATGCTGTGATGCTAGGTTGTTCTGGGTGGTTGCTAGGGTGTTCTGGGTGGCCGCTAGGGTGTTCTGGGTGGCCCACCCCTAAGTCTCTGATTTTTCTGCTTTCTAAATATAGGTTTGTCCCTTAATGCGAAGTCTGTAGGGATTGCTCACTCATTTTATCGACAGGTTAAAATAGCTGAAGTTTCATTGCTTAAAGTATAAACAGCAGCATGTTTTTCTAATCTCGCTGCAGTTCTGTTTCTGGCTATGTAGCCATTTTTCTGGATGCTTCACATATTTTTGGTTTTCCAGGATGGAAACTGATTGAAAGTTGGTTTTGTTGTGAGCTCTACTGGAGTAGATTCATGCCAGACCAGGCTGCTGTTCAGTATACCTTTAGCTGGGGCTCAACACGTGCCGGGCATTAGCACACATGACCCTGAGAAACAGCCATAAGTGGCTGCTTTAAACCAAAGGCTCCTGGTTTTTCTCCGGAGCGCTATTTTAGAAGCTTAATTACTAATCACACCATTGGGAGAAAAAAATACTCCCACTCCCACGCTGATCTCAGATCAGAGTTGCTCTGTGTGAATTTCAAACAGTACTATTGCAGAACAGATCACAACACTGATGTCAAGTCATGGATAAT
>JAZGTI010016133.1:0-12965 GCA_036877585.1 Botia kubotai
GTCCCCCCCCCCACACACACACACAAACACACAGATCTATATCTGTTCCTTACAGCATGAGAAAGAAGTGTTATCATGGTGACAGAGAGAGGAGTGGAGATCTCAGTGTGTGTGTTTTATATGACCTGTTATACATTTATGAATGACAGTGTAAAAACTCTCCAGTTATTCCACTTTATATAATGTTCCTTCTAAACACAAAGACCACCAGGATTCTCTCAAGAAACTCTAAACATGTCTGTCTTTATTCCTTATGAATGAAGCGTTTCCAAACTTTAAAAGCTGCTTCTGTCACTTATTATGTTTAAAAATATGAATACTGACAGGTCTCTGATACACAGTAGCTTCATCAACGTCTGTATGTCTGTTAGAATCAGTTCATGTGTGTCAGTCTGCAGCTTTAATGTAACTACAGTTTATGACAAATGATGGCGAGCAGTTTCTCTTCTTCTCTAACAGGAAATGAGTTTTGAGGAGCAGTTGTGAGGGACGTGCTGTGCAGGATTCACAGGAGGAGCTCCTCAGGAAACACACCTGTACCACCATCTATCACCTCATCTCAGGTAATGCAGCTCATCTCAGGTAATGCACTTCATCTCAGGTAATGCACTTCATCTAAGCTAATGCACTTCATGTCATTTACTCAGCCTGTACTGCTGAATTGTTATTGCTGCTGTCAATATAATGCGCAAACATTCTGAACAATTAATTCTAAACATGCTGACACAACTGCAAACGTAACTCTAGCTAAACTTTATTGACTTCCTAAACTACTTTTTGTAAGACTTAAAAAAAATGTGTCACAATAATGTAATGTCTGAAATGTCCTCATCTGTGGGCTTTCCTCAACAAATATTAATATATATCAATGTAATTAATTAGCATATCATAATTAATGCAATTAAAAATCATCAATTTATAGTCCTAATTTGAATAGTGCTTCTTTGTCTCCGGAACACAGAAAGAGCACGAGAGAGCGCTATACCAAACAGTGATGCATGATCATCTACATTATCTTCTCAAGCAGTAGTTTTTACAGTAACATTCTTTATCATCTAAAGTCCCTCTCTCTTTTACAGTAAGAGTATCTTTTACCGTAAATCTGACAGTAGACCGGCGAGATTAACTGCTGATTCTTTTCATCAGATGGAGATGGATGTGTCTGAGAAACATCATCAAACACGATTTAAAGGTGCGTGAGACACTCACATGCTTTCAGCTGCGCTCTCAGTCCACAGTCAAATCCATCTCAAACCCATTTTAGTCCATAAATGAGACTTTATTTTGCCTTTCACAAATGTACATTGACGTCAGCAGTGATAAATGTAGACTGTTGATTGGACAGCTGAAGAGAGTCTGATGAGTCTGTTTGCTTTAATATGATTCAGTGTTTAATGTAGTTGTTACACTGGTTAATTTCTCTCAATGTGATTTTAGTTGCCGTGGAGACTGCACAGGAACCGTTCAGGTATGTCTAAAAAACAATGTATGATGCAATATACAGAATTCATATTATTTAATGTAATTAATCCAATATGGCAAGTACTACAGACACAGTGTATATTTAATTTACAAGCCTCATAAATGGCAGTATTTCTCTCCTTAACAATGGTTTGGACTGTGACAGTACGGTATGACCCGGCTTCCAGAGTCAGCTCATTACTGTGTTGTCTTTATTACAGTATCAGGCTGATACCCTCTGTTTCCCTCTCTCTCGCTCCTTCATGATCATCAGGGCAATCTGCTTTATCAGCAGGCCCAGGCCTGTATCTGCAGGCGTCTTTAACGCCAGTTACACTCAGCAGCTTGATCTGACACAGATCCCCAGCCAACACCATCTAGAGGAGACGAGACTCCTGAGCTGGGCTAGACATGTTCCTACTCAACTTCCTCCTCATCATCTTCAACCAGATTTTAACCTTAAAAAAGCTTCATGTTTAAAACTCACACCGTTGATTCTACATTCAATATGTAGAACGACTATAAAATAAATCCAGAAAGAAATCATCCAAAAATTCTCACCCTCGTGTCATTTCAAACCTGTATGATATTATTCTAATAATAAATATTAGAAGCATCTTCTCTCTTTAGAGTTTCACAAGCAACAACTCAGTGACCACAGACAGTCAAGCTACAGATGAACAGCAAAGAAGCAACACAAAATGATTTCATATAACTCTCTTAAAGCTCTACATTTAAAGTCTTATGAAGTCATGATGTCAAAGCAGCTGATTTGAGAGAAGAAGCAACATCATACCAGTCTGAATTGATATGAGGGCAGTAAATGACTGCGCTGAAGCACGGCGGATCAACTAAACTTTAATGCTTTTCTTTGTGGCTTGTATTTACGGGCTGTTGACAAATGGAGGAGCCAGAAAGAACGGTATGAAATATGTAGACTGGTGAGTCATCAGCCTGGATGATGCTGAATACAGGAACAGAAAAGGGTGTATGTATGAGTCTGTTTGCGTGTGTGTCTACATCATCATCAGTGTGACGTCCGTCTCATGTGAGTTATTTCTCTCGTCTGCAGCTGTCCCACATCAGGGTGTGATGGCAGTGGACATGTCAGTGGCAAATACAGCAGACACAGGAGGTAAGAACTGATGTCTCCCTCGTACACTCAGCAGAAGTAAAAACAAAGCTTCTAAATGCCCCAGAATTTCTAAATTAAGTCAACTTACTTTCCTATTTCATACATTCTTTTACCAGCGACAAGTTGTAAAACTGCCTTTAAAAGCTGTGACGCTACAATGAACCAGAACTAACACTAAACTGAACTGTTCTCACCTTTACCCTCTCTGTGATGCTTCCTCTACCTGAAAACACTCAAACTGCATTTGAATGTCACATCTGAACAAACACTGAGTCTTTAAATAACAGGGTGTGTCAGTACAGGTGTGACCTCTCTCTCTCTCCTCCCCTTCATCTGCATCTCTCTCTCATTCTACTTTCCTATTTTCTACTTCTCTCCCAGCTCCTCCTTCTCCTCCTGTTCCCCACACCCCGGCTCTTTGTTCCTCTATCTTTCCTTTACCACTTCTGCATCTCATTTTCCATCCCTCCCTCACTCCCTTCTTCTCCTCCCTCTCTGACTGATGACTCGCGTAGGCTGAAGCCCAGAGCTGTATAATTCAGGGCTTGACAGGTATTACTCACTGAAAGAATGGAACTGAGGCAGAAGCTGGTGGCAGAGAGTGGTGTGGTCGTATACTCTCTCTCTCTCTCTCTGCTCTATGTGTGTCTGGCCTCTCCTTCTCTGTCATAGCCACAGTGCACAGGTTTATGTCAGGCTCTTTCATTCACTGTTGTATCTTCTCCCATCAGCAAAGCTAAGAGACAATGCAAACGGTGAAGTATAAGAGTTCTGTAAGAGAACGCTGGGTCTGGACAAACCAAAACATAACCAAAGCTCATTCTACCACAGAACCGTGTGGAACAGTAAAAACAGATCATCCACTGTCATTTATAAATGTGAATAAAGAACGAGTGTATGTTTTCAGTAATGAGCACAATCTTCAGTTATCGACTGTGGCTTGACAAGAGGACTCATACTTTACTAGGACTGAGCTGAGAGAAGTTATTTGGCTCTTAAAGCTGAGGGTTTGAATCAGAGGCAGGACAGATAACGTTACAGTGAGGTGCAGACCAGCCTAATGGTAACTAACACAAACACACAGTTTTTATTGTGAACCAGCCTGAATGACTATAAAAACTCCATTAACATCTTTGTGAGTTTAGTTGCTGTTAAAAGGTAAATTAATGAGCTGTGCCATCCGTCTCTGCTCTCAAACATCTGTTTAAGCCACAAAATGCCATTCATAAAAATCCCCATTCATTCATTCATTCATTTATTCCCACTCATCAAATATCAGAAGCAGCAGCAGATTTTAGACTGACTGCATTTCTGTTTCATCATTATTCTCACAAAACTCAGCCACTTTCAAAATGTGAAGTAAACAGATTTTCCAGGGTCAGAAAACACAGATCTGCTCCTCAGTCAGAAGCCACTGACATTTAATATGTCGTCTAAAATGGAGTGTTTTATTGACATCTGTGTCTTTTGGACTGGAACTACGACCACAGACGTTGATGTATTTTGCTTTCTCAGGAGTTTACTGATGTTTAGCACGATAAACGCTCTGTATGCACAGCCTTATGTATTTACTGTACACCTTCATTTCATGCAGCAGGCAAAAATCACATTTGTGTGTCGGTAACTCTCCATCAGCGAGCAGACAGATGGGTTCTGTTTTGGACTGTGTGGGTGGCACATGCGTTTCTCGCTCTCTGCTTTTTTTTGGTGGGTCTTCAGTCTGCAGTCTGTGTGTCGTCTCATCCATTGAAATCATCTGTGCTATGAAGGCTAAAGGCTTGTTTGTTAGTGTAAGTGGTATGTAATACACTCAAACTGTTCATTCAGCTGTGAGGCTGAGTGAGAGATCTCATCTTACCTGTACTGAAGTCTGATGACATTAAGCGTTAAACCCTATACAAGACTCTCAGTGGATTATGTTTGTGTCTGTGGAATCATATCCCATGTAAGGCATGTTTCTGACACCGAATCAAACAACAAAAAGCATCAAACAGCAGAGAACTTCTGCTCTGTCCACGTGTCACGTTCAGCCATCTGACGCGTCCCCGCTGAGATTTACAGTCCTGTGCCAGGGTCAGACCTCACAAGCAGTAAATTGAAATGCCAAGGACATAATCGGCACAAGCATCTTTGCTGTGTGTGCGTGTGGTGGTGTGATTGTGGAGTGTTTGGTGGCAGACGGCGACCGGGTTCCGCAGTGACAGGCAGAGCCCTGCAGAACACACAACACAGCCACTTCCTTTGTTCTGTTTCCTTTGTGGACGCAGAATGAGGGGAGGGTGAAGTGGAGATGTCTGTCAGACTCAGAATCACTGATATCTCTCTCGCTCGCTCTCTCACTCACTCTGTCTGTCTGCAAGTCCCGCCCCTGAGGGGGAGATCACCATGGTGACAGCACCCTGCCATGCATGCCTGTAGATGCTGCAGTGTAGGAACACAGAAGAGCTGTGCGCTCCTCTGGCAAATCAAACCAGCTGTAGCTTCTATTTTTGCCTCCTAGTGTTAAACTCTACATGAATGTACCTGGTGCTACAGCAGCAAGAATATCCAATACATACAGAATGAACATGCCCTTGGCATTCAGACCAATTAAAATTTAAGAGGAAACACTTTGTTTTGCGTAAATTGGTGTCTCTCATTGTAACCGAATGGCTATTTCAGGACGTGTAATTAAAAATAATCTTCTCATTTTCTAAACAGACACAAAAACATTCTTATTCCTCATTCCACCACTAGGAGGGCAATATTTACACCATTATTTTGATTGCTATGATGAAACAGAACAGACCGGGGCTAATAATAGTCTGGCCATTTCTGGTATTAGTTAAGCTGATCAGAGGACTCGTCCACCAGATGTGTGACTGCAGTCATTATTCCTCTCTCTCTCTCTCTCTCTCTCCCAGTCCGTCTCAAAGCCTGTCTCCACCTCTATCATATTCAAATGTGGTTTAATTACCTGTGCAGTTTTAATTGCCGTGGCCGGCCGGTGGGAAACGTGAAGGTGTTCAGGGTCGTTGTGAGTCGTTCACGAACGCTCTCACCCACACAGACGATCATGACTGTCTGTCTGTCTGTCTGTCGGCACGACACACCAGCCCAGCTTCATATCAACACCAGCAACTGTAAAATCATCAGAAGCGTCACATGCTGCGCCACTTTCTGCCACAGGCCATTTTTCAACACTATTTTAAAAGCCGTTCCTCTTTCAAACGAGGGAAAACAGCCTGAGGCGGTAATGTATTTAACAGAGAGTAATGTTGAGCATCAATTCTCGTATACAGTATATACACATATCCACAAAATACTCACAAATGCCTCAGTTTTGATGACATACACTGACATCCAGATGCAGTTTTACTCATTTAAAATATTTATAATCGTTAAGTTATTGCTGTGCTAGTGTAGCTGTAGTCATTTTTCACTATATTCGTGCTCAGTGAGTTTTCTGACTCTGGTTTGGTGTTCACACACTGCACATGTACCGCAGTCCGCTTTCTGTTCTCGCTATACACGCCTGTGAACGCGCTGGCGGAGAGAAACATCAATGACGCGACGAAGTTGAGTGACAGTCGACACAAAGTTACTTCATAAACGACTCCGTCAAATCTCAATGGACGCTTGTGATGATTG
Organism: Botia kubotai; assembly: GCA_036877585.1. NCBI lineage: Eukaryota > Metazoa > Chordata > Actinopteri > Cypriniformes > Botiidae > Botia > Botia kubotai. The sequence goes on from JAZGTI010016133.1 coordinate 6,227, forward strand.
TGTGTTATTAACAACACATTATCTTACCAGACTGACGACTGTCAGGTGATCCACCGTAAAAACCTTCCGTGATCTTTCCCGTAAGCACTTGACAGGAACATGTCGAATAGGAAAATTAAACTCTATATTAAAAACAATTCTCTCGTACTCCTCTCTCATCTTCCAACAGGTACTGAAACTTTGTATAGATTTCTTGTGTTATTGCCTCATTATTGCCTCGTTTCAATGTTTTTATCATTTTATAAGTCATTTTATAACACGGTGTAAAAACTCAAACACTGTTAATGAGTATTTAGGGATGCAGTATTATGAGGGCTTCTGATGGGTAGGGTGAAACTACAAATAAACCTTTTTGCATGAGAATGATTTAAAACAATTAATTGAATTGATGCCACATTCACACTGCGTATAATTTCACATGCTGTTCTGGTGGAATTAAAGTGGAATTTTTCAACAGCTAATGATTATTATAGGATTTGTGTAATTGAGGGCTGCAGCTGGAATGAGGACATTGTCTTATATTTTGGAAGATGAGTCTCATAAGTGAGTTTGGGTGGTTTAGGAATAGCACCGTTTTATGGAACTAGAGTTCAAGCAGAACGTGAATAAATCTGTCAGTGGTTAGTAGTGTTTGGTTATGTCTTAATTCTAATAGCTGTAATCTCTGAGGGCTGAGTTTTAGCTCAGACGTTCCTCAGATGTTCTTTAGACGTTTAAGGTAATTTTTAAGAACTGTCAATTGTAATTCTCTGGGTTTTTGTTTCTGTTGTTTGCAGTGTTTATGGATGCCCATTGGCTAAGAAAAAACCCCAGGAGAAACCTCAACAAGAGCCAGCGTCCAAACAGCACCTGTTTCTGACTCATGGAGAGCCCTCCATGTATGAAAACTATGAGGTCATGGAGGAAGAAGAAGAGAGGAACCAGGAAGACATAGAGGAAGTGGAACAAGAGGAAGAGGAGGGGGAAGATGATGAAGAGGAGTGCTCATATGAAAATGAGGAACCAGAGGAGGAAGAGGAGGATGATGAAGAAGAGGTGGATGAAGAAGTGGAGCAAGAGGAGGTGGAGCAGATGGAGGAAGAGGTAGAAGAAGATGAAGAGGTGGTGGAGGAGGAGGAGGAGGAAGAGGAGCATGAGGAAGAGGAGTACTATGAAAATCAGAGTCATCAGCAAGGTAAGAGATGATCTCCAATTCATTCAGCAGTCTGGACACTTGAGCCGACCTGAAACGTTGAAACAATGTTTGTATAGCGTCTACATAGAAATTATGTTTTTTAACAGAACGTTGTGAACACAAACACATTAACTGAATGAATCTGAAGCTTGTTGTGGGTGGAATGTTCAGAATGTTCAGAATGTTCAGTCAGTAACGTCACTGCATTTATTCAATTTACCCCTTTAGTTTCAAGCCATATATGTTTTTGCTAAATCCATCTAATCTGCATACAGAGAACTTTCAACCCATCTGATTCTGATTAATGTGGATTTTACAGCACAGGAAATGCTCTCTTGAGTTATTAAACTGGAAGGAAGGGGCGTGTTTGTGTGGGTATTGATTTCAAACCAACACCTTTAAATGTGTTTTTTTTACTTCATCAGTCATTACTGTCATCAGGCTGTATGTGAAACCATGACATGACAGTTATCTTAGATTTGCTGCGTCACTTATGAGCCGGTACGTTTAGATAATGATAGTGTACAGACTGCTTCAGATTACAGAGGTCTGACATTTCAATTGTGAATTTATCATGGTGCATTTTGACAAGCCACTTGCTTTGAAAATAGACTGACAGGATCTACTGCACCACATATTCAAGTGTTTGTACCTGCTGATTCAGAAACGGTCATGAAACCTTTAATGAAATCGGACATTTTTTGCGTGTACTTGTGACTCAGAAATACCTTCAATACATTGTACTTCTCTCTCTACAGAGGACAATTATTCTACCGCTGGACAATCAAAATCCAATCAAATGGCTGAGAAGGACAATAACATTAGCAGTAGCATGAGCAATGAGGAATATGAGAATTACGACGAGCTGGTGGCCAAATCCCTGCTGAACCTCGGCAAGATCGCAGAGGACGCCGCCTACCGGGCCATGACGGAGTCTGAGATGAACAGCAACTCCTCCAACAGTGCCGGTGAGGATGACGAAGAGGATGAAGATGAAGGGAGTGAGTCTGGAGATCATGAAGGAGAGCTGAGCGTGGACCTGGACAGCGATGTGGTGCGTGAGACCGTGGACTCTCTGAAGCTCCTGGCTCAGGGCCACGGGGTGGTGCTGCCCGACGAGGGATACCCAGATACTGCAGATGCTGGTGCGGTGGGCAATGCTAATGGCCGGGGTCAGACGGAGGAGAGCGAGGAGGAGGTGTGTCTCAGCAGCCTGGAGTGTCTGCGCAACCAGTGCTTCGACCTGGCCCGTAAACTGAGCGAGACCCAGCCATCAGAGAGAACCACTTTGGAGCATCAAATGCAAAACCAGGGTGAACATCAACCTCTGCTGAACCACATGTCCAGGTATGACAGCTGCCAGCTGGACCAACAGAGACCCCTCAAGAGGAGCTACTCAGACATGGTCAATCTGATGAAGCTTGAGGAGCAGCTCAGCCCGGCCTCCAGGGGCTACACCTCCAGCTGTGCCCAGGACGGGGACGAGGACACAACATCAGTGGCCTCCGAAAATTCAGATGAAGCTTTTGATATGAGTAAAGGCAACCTCTCCCTGCTGGAAAAAGCCATCGCTCTGGAATCTGAGCGTGCCAAGGGCATGCGACACAGAACGGCATCACAACAGATGGTGGCTCGGAGAGACCGTCAGCATCTTCGTGGAGAGCACAGCCCGAGGCCGAGCAGTTCAGCAGAACAACGCAGAGCCCGACTCCATCACGACAGCTCCAAACGAGCGTATTACCTCAAAGGTAAAAATGAAACATCTAATGAGATTTGCTTTCTTCAGCAGAGATTACAGTGTGTCGTTTTACCTTCAGTGTTGTGTTTAACAGTTAGCTTGCGGGAACAGATCCTTTGAAAATGAATGTTTATTTTCTAGAACGTACCGCGCTCAACGCTGTTGAGTTTTAAGGTTAATTTATACTTACTAGATATCTTTCAGTTTTTCAGACTCCATTCAGTTTGTTCAGATGCGCTGATTGTTTGGTGATATTTCTCCTGTTTGTGTGAAGCTGGCTGGTTAAAGAGCACTGATGAGTTCAAACTAATTGTGGATGTGGTTTGAACGTCTGCTGTCTCCACAGGTGTCATAGGGTATATTTCTTACCCCGTATCTAATTTCACAACAGCTGTAGAGCATAAATGATATCGTTAAGAATCCAGCAGGTTAATGAGATGTGATGATGTTAACAGGAGACACTGGTTACATGTTTGTTTGCAGACTCAAGGGGAGAGAAGAAGGAAAGCAAGTGTCCCGCCCCGGGCTGTGATGGCACAGGTCATGTGACCGGACTGTATCCTCACCATCGAAGCTTGTCTGGTTGCCCTCACAAAGACCGTGTGCCGCCAGAAAGTAAGCTTCTGTAGTGATGTACATCTGAATGTTGTTCTGAGGTGTGTTTGCTGTGCACTGCCTGTACTGTGGGCATGATTCATCGCTTCATAAGTCTTGTTTCTGTATGTGAATGAGAGCATTTCCTTCTTTCCTGTCTTCAGTCACACCTCTAATTGGATGAGGAACATGAGTCACAGAGTGGTTCTGATGAGTCCGTTTAAAGCAGGCCCGGAGACATAGCGCTGCAGGATGTGTCATAGACAGTCTAATAACCAGACTCATTTATTTCACCCAAAATATATCTGTTATTATCAAAAAAAGGTTTCTTCTCCTCTTAAATCACTGCTTCATGACGTGCATGCCTTTAACACACTGCATGTCTAGATTCTTCCTTCACCGTACGGTTTGGTTGTGATTAACTCGTTTTTAGAAGCATGTGCATGCTCTTGTCCCCGAGCCCACTGGGTTTAGTGGAACACAAGGCTTTCATACTCACTCTGGATTCTCCTAACCTTCTCTTGCCCTCTCCTCTCTGTTTGTCCAAGTTCTTGCAATGTATGAGAATGTGCTCAAGTGCCCGACACCTGGCTGCTCGGGACGCGGCCATGTGAACAGCAACAGGAGCTCGCACCGCAGGTGAGTGGCCAGAGGAGACCCAGCAGTGGTCCAGTCTTTATACACAGTTTATACTGAGAGTATGAAGATGTAGATGGAGGCTTTCTTTGAAGGGGAAGACAGGCTGTTTTGTTTGGCTTGTGCTGAGCTCCACTGGCTCTTAAACACATAGCTTCAGGCTCAAATGCCTTGTTTGCGCAGGTTCGATTCCCACCTGGAGCAAAGTTGCTTTGTGCTGTTTGACGCCTTTAAGCTCAGATTAGAATTTTGTCTGGGTGATTTGTGTAAGACATCTATGAAAAAACCCAAAACACAATTTCAAAATAATATGATAGAAGAAGGTTTTTGTAAACTGTGAGACATGAAGACAAAACAGAAAATGTAGCTGCAGTCAGAATGAGATTAAAGATCCGTGCATACGCATACTTACACTTAAACACTTAACCTGTGCCTCCATGTGTGTACGTATGCACACTGCACCCAAAATCGCTGCAGGCCATCTTATATGGAACACCTCCTATGGGAGCACACACACTATTAGGGCTGAACAGAAGGAAAGCAAATGTATAACAGAAAAATATATCCCACTTGTTCAGTGAAAATATGTCTTGCCTACATGTTCTTCACTGCATGGTTGTCATGGCAACAGCATAGTGACAAGAGTCATTCTGTCTTCTACATGAGCAAGTGCAGGTGCTTATACATGTTGTGTGTTTATTAAACACAGTGTATTAGGAAGACAATATGAAAATTACAGATGAGAAGAGAAGAGTTTCCAGGCAAACCATACAAAGGAATACACAGAGAGAGAGAGAGAGACAGGAAGTGGGACAAATGAGACAGAAACAAGGGAAATGATAAACAAAGGGAAGATACAGGAGAAGAATGAGAGGCAAACAGAGAGAGAGAGAGAGAGAGAGAGAATAGAGGGAAGTGTAGCTGGATGTTCTGACGCTCAGTTTGCTGTAGTGTCTCTCTAAACTGACTGCAGTTTCTGGCTGTGAGGAGCTTTCTGAAGCCAGAAATGCCCAGCAGATATCTGCAACGCCTTGCCTTCAAACCATAGAACTAGGCCACATGAAATATTCATACATGAATATTCCCGTGTAACACACACGTGTACTAGGGTTTAGCAAAAACACATTGGGAAGCTGTATTGAGAGAAGGTCATATGAACAGACTCATCTTCATATGCTGTTATTATGTATTTCCTCATATCTCACTTACTGCCAGGTGTGTGTGTGTGCTTGGGAGAACACGTGCCCATTACATGCTCAAAATGAACTGTTAACACAACACAAATTGCCTCTTGCAGTCTCTCGGGATGTCCCATAGCTGCTGCTGAGAAGATGGTGAAAGTCCAGGAGAAACATCACTCCTGTATCAAGTCCAACCAGACATCAGATCGAGTCCTGAGGTACAGCTTCACCTCCACGTCATGTGCTTAACGAAGAAATGATGTCATAAATCAGACGATGTCATAAATCAGACAGCATCGTGTGGTTGGAACACTGCATTTATCAATTCAGTTCCATTGTCTGCAATTCACTTTAATTCACCTTTGTTTTATTTAGTTCACATTTATCAGTATAGCAGTTTCGGCAGGTACAATGTATATCCAGTCCAGTGTTGTGCACTCTTTCTTTCTTGATTGTTTTCTTTGCCCTTCAGGCCCATGTGCTTCGTGAAACAGCTGGAGATCCCACAGTATAGGTACAAAAATAACGTTCCCACCAGCACTCCACGATCCAACCTGGCCAAGGAGCTGGAGAAATACTCCAAGACGAGCTTTGACTACGCCAGCAGTTACAATAACCAGCCTCATGTGTCCGTCAGCCCCAAAAACCGCAGCCGAGATGCTTCACCCAAAGGATATGACGGTACGCTTGCCCTCTGTAGTCTTTCTACTGGCATGCAAGCTGTTAAGATTTGATAAACCGACCTCTCTCTCTGTCTCTCTCTCTCAGATGGATATAAGATTAGAATTAGTGTTGTACTGCCAGAGTTTTGGGTTAGTTCTGGTCCTGATAAATGACCTGTGTGAGGTAATCAGATTGACTGGAATGATGTTGTTCAGAATGTAGCAGCTGATTTCACACACGTCAGAAATGATAGATTTCCTGTCGGCAGAATTCAGTGAGATATTTCTGGTGCAGTTCCATTAGCTGTGCTGAAAATAACTCATTTTCATTTCAACGGGTGGATATGACATCAGCACAGTGTCGACCACCCGTAAGAAGTGTTACTGTGTTGCCCTGCAGTGATGATGTGTTATTACAATCAGAACATCTGAAATTAAAAGCCGTTCGTTCAGTGAATGTTCTTTATATTTTATCAAAGAAATGCAGTTTCTGATCAATGAGGAAAATGATGAAAACATGAACCAGAATAACATTTCATGATGTTAGAAATGAACTGCAGTTCGTTCAGACTCGTTGGTGAGATGAATTAGTTACAGTTTAGCTGTAATGACAGCAGGAAACTAGAGGAAGACAGGAGAGTAGTATAAATCCTTAACAGATGATGATATCACTGGTTCATCACACTGCAGCGCTGGAGAATCCATCAGCAGTAGAAATAAAGTTAAACAGATTTCTCATGTTTGTCTGTGAGAG
>JAZGTI010016134.1:0-12965 GCA_036877585.1 Botia kubotai
CAGACAGGGGTATGTAAAGACATGGGCTGCGCTGGGTGGTGGGAACCAGAGAACTATTTTTACCCCAGCCAGACATCAATCAACCACTAACTCGTCCATTTACTCACCCACTCATTCTCTCTTTTTCTCTCTCATTATTCCAAATTAAAAGTCACAGACTTTAACAAAGAGGTCATTCAGTCACAAGATTGATGTGATGGGACTCAACCAGTAGATGATATTATGAAGTGTCTGAACTAAACAGCTGTTTTAACCCACAGCTCCTCAACTCTGAGTTTAAACTGATGTCAGACCCCTTTGTCCAGTTTCCTTTATCAAAATAAAAGTCACACAAATGCCAGTTACCTCTGTAAATGACTGTGTTCATGTGTATGGTGAGCTGTAGAGTAGCTGTATTGAAAAACAATATTTTTTAGTGATTAAATATTATGTTATGGTTTGGCCTAAATTTTGATTTATTCCATTTACATTACGGACTACATTTTAGATTTTTGTCTATTTTAACCGTTTTAATACCGGCTTTTTGCTGTATTGGAAATAAGTCTTATGGTTTTAAACAAAACAGAGGCGAATAAAATATTTTTCATTTTTGGGTGAACTACCCCTTTATTTCTACAGTAGATGCCGTGCAGAAGACAGTCAGCTTAAGACTGACTGAAGAGTTCTGCACTCATCTACAGTTTTAGAATCAGGACAGACTTGGAATTTGAGAAGAACTTAGAAGAATTGCAGTGTAACATCAGTTCACAGACACGCATGTTTCTTCTCTTTAAAGCAGATCATTGTCATTCATTCATGACCCTTTCACTCTTCAACACAGCAGGGACTACATCAAGTAAAAGTTTGTTTAGAATGATGTCAAAACACTTGTGTAAAGTTCCTGCTTGTAATACGATGTCTTGCATCACACTCCAGTGTAGTTTACCTGTTTTTTGCTAGAGTCCTGACTAGTACATCTCTCACACTTTCTCACCGTAGGACTAGTCTAGAAAACGTACTGAAACGACACTCAGACCACTTCCTTAAACAGGGTGATTTTGACCTGTCACAGATATTGGCCCTCAGGGGACAATGTAACACCATACGACACAAACTTACTGTCTTTTTTAAAAGAAAACAATCTTACATAGAAAGATGCCATCATATCAGACATTGAAAAAATACTGTTGTTCTGGTGGAAGGCTATGCAAACATGCTCTCAGTTTACTACAGAATTCAACATACAGTAAACTTACAGTAGATTATTAGGAATTAGTTTTTTAGTCGTCTTGTTCTCCCTACAGGAGATGTAGCCTAACAATCGGTTAAGTGTCATCTGTGTCTAAAGACCTTTGTTGACAGCTGCATCAGTCACTTCCATTCATTTGACTTAACTGTGACTTTCTGAAAATCAGGAAAGTCAAGTCTGACTGAAGACAAATGTTTTACTTCATTTTACTTTACACGTCTTACATCTGTTTTCCTAATTTACTGTAGATCTTTTATCTTCATTTTTGTTTAGACTGAAAATAAATTGCTAGTCATAAAGATATCATTGCTTGTTATTATTTTCACAACTCTGGTACTTCTTTGGCAAGAGTTGTTATATTATAACTTGCAAATGAAGACATCAACTAAAGGAGCTTATGTAGGTGTATACACGCTTCCTGTCTCCTCATTTTAGGTATTTAAAAGAAGAGTTTTAAAATGCTGTGCACCTGTTAGCCTTATGTTTAAACATTTTATCATCTGTCACTGTTTTCAACATCTTTATCCTGTTTTAAACTCATTTTATGCAGAGATAGAAGACTGTGTTAACAGGTCCTGTCTACAAAGTGAAAGCATATAGCCAAAACACAAATCAAAGAGATGTCGTAGACATGCGGTCTGTAGGTATGAAAATCTGTTCAGGGGTACTTACCACAAAATCTCTCAGACACTCCAGCTTGTAGATTTGGAAAGTCGACAAACTTTGCTTTGATTTGATACAATATTTACCTCACTGTGACAGTAAACAGAACCATAAGAATGCGTTTATTCCATTCCGGTTTACCTGATCAACCTGTTTCTTTTGTTTACTATCTCCTGACGACTCACCTTACTACCATACATGGATTCTGTCAAACTGCCGGTCTCTCCTGTCTTTATCCTCGGTGTGTTTGAAATGCTCTGTGGCTTCTGCTTTCATGTAGAGGAAGTGTTTATGTAGCAGAAGAACTGAACAGGACTGTCATACATTAGTGACAATGGGATTTCCTTCTTTAATACTCAGGTGTTTGTCAGTCTGCTGGTTTCTTATACTGCTGGTGTATCACACACATTTTTAAGGGATGGATATAAAGTTGGTACATTTCTGATTCAGATCTGGAACAAAACATTAATAGAATATAATGTTTCTGGGCCCAAAATTGTTACTTTCTTTTTATCAGCACATGGAATGTTAATAATAAAGCACGTAAAAAATAAAGAAAGTTGTACAAAAAAAATGCATTCACACTATTTTCAATGAACTACAAGCATCCATTAATTGCAAGATAGTCAGCAATATTTCTCTAAAAGTTCCACTTTGACAACACCAAACCAGAAACAACGTTTATCATTGTTAAGTCACTGTTTGTCATTACAACAATACTCTTAATAAATGTTTTAAGATCCCTTTTCCGGCTTTTGTTTGCATATGTCATATTTGCATGACACGCTCGCCTGAGAAAGGCCTCGTCTCCATGGCAACTGGAGGATCTTAAGCGTCATAAAGAAACTAACACAAAAGTGAGTGTTTACGTTTATGCAAAGCTAGTACAAACAATATATTGTAAAGTATATATTGTACAATATATATCGTAAAAATAACACTCTAATCATAGTTAGCTAATACAGGCGGGTAGGCGAAAGTCTCTTCATATCCTGATGGAAAATCACTAAGTAAAGTGATTTAAATATATTTATATATATATTTACATATATTCTGTGAAAAGCGCAGAACCATAAAATATTCATGTTTTGATTGTTAGAAATTTCTAAAAGCGCCGTGGTCACCCAGCAACGTAATATGCTACGCATTCAAAACGCGACGCGAGCTTTAACACGTCGAGCATACGCAGACGGAACGTCGAGCGTAACGTCATCGGAGTGCGGCAGCGCGAACGATGGCGAGTAAAAAGAGTTCCCTTCTCTCTTCTTTAGCGGCTTATGGGGACGATTCAGAGCCAGATTCAGATCCAGATACCGACGATCAAGGTATGTGCGTGTTTCGTGTTATGAAAAGCGGTTAAAACATGGAGTGTTTGTTAAGTAATGGCATTGTGGTTAGTGTTGTGCTGTTGGTTCGCGTAAGTCTGACTTGTGTTTACAATGATCCACATGTTTATTTAAGATTATGTCAAGTATATTACTGTTATATGCCTAACTAGCTATTTACTAGTATTAAGTACAGTCCTCGATTTAATACAGATCAACAGGCACGTTAACTGCAGCAGACATATGGTTCAGCGTGTGTGCCTGTGATTGTCTGGCCGTAGTGAATCTGAAATGTTGATGTTGTTCGTTTATGCGTCAGGATCTCATGGTGGTTTGGTGTCGGCTGGTTATGGTGATGATGATGTGAGTCGTGTGGAGGAAGCAGATGACAAGATTTCAGAGAACGAGGACAGTGACGACAGCACCAGAACTTCGGTCAGTTTTTCACCAGAACTTTCTGTTCGGGGCTTTCCTGTTAGATGTCATGTGTCAGTGCAGTCAAAGCAGCTTATCTGAGCATCAATGAATCTTCTTGATCTGAGCAGTATTCTGGATTTTCTGCCTTTTTCTGACGCATCTGCTTACGGCTGATATCAAGATTGCTCAGGGCTTCATGTTGTAATTTTGTTCTCCTGAAGGGGGAGCTCGTGGATAGAATTTGCGAGTGTAGTTAAATAGAGTAACTTTAAATGTACCTTCATCATAAAATACCCTTTGCAGCCGTTTTTAGCAGTGTGACATGAAAGTCAAACAGGAAATTAAATAAGAGAAAATGTTGCACTGACTTAATTAATCTGGAATTGATTGTGTTGTGTATGATGTGAACCTGCGTGACTGAGGAACACAAAAGAAGATATTTTGAAGTATGTTGGTAAACAGACAACCGTGGCACCCATTGACTTCCACTGTATGGACACAAAACCACTGAGACATTTCTCAAAATATCTTCTTGTGTGTTCCACGGCAGAATAAAGATATATTAATTTAAAATGACGTGTGGGTGAGTAAATGAGTGAACAATCATTTTTACAAAAATCCAGATTTTTTTGAGACAGTGCACAGTATTAAATTTTGACATTACATTTTTAGAATTAAATACATTTTTATTATAATTATAATAATATTATTGTATTATATATTATGTTATACTATTATATTAATATTATTGTAATATTTTATTCTAATAGCGTTGTACACAACTAAACTTGTGTGATTTGGTTTATAAAAATCTCCGCCCTCACCTAGATGTACACAAGAGAAGATTAGCTTTTATGTTTTATGTGCTCATCATCCTGTGACAGTCTGGCTGTGATGTGTTTGTTTTCAGGAAGAGGAGGAGTCAGACTCAGGACCGGTCCAAGAAGATGTAAAGGTATTTGACTCCGCCCTAAATTCCATCCCTGGACTGTAAAGACACGCCCTCTCTCAGTGTAATCCTGTGTTATGATTGGTCTCAGACTGAGAGGAGAAAGCAATACTGCAACTCGGGCATAACGTGTTTCTTAACTTGCAGAAAACGGGTCATATGAGGTTAAAAACAGTATGATCGTAATATTCTTTTAGCTTTTTAATTTCAGGTTTATTCTCTGCCACTTTCATGTTAGACGTTCATTTCTAATGTCTAATTTTGGCCTTGACATGTTGATGGCAATACCATTGTACTGTATGATATGTTATAGCGTTATGATGTATATAATATATAGTAGTTCATGTTTATAGTACTTACACGGTATCTACATAAATAGTACATAAATGTTCTATACGTAATTAACGTTTCCATAAACCCATCTCAGGTGAGATTTATAGTTATTTTATAAGATGTCAGATTGTCACTTTTAGTTTCAGCAACAAGCGTCGTAATGTTAAGTAATCTGAAAGGAATTCACAGCACTGCAGGAGCAAGTTTTCTCATGTACTGACATTTCTTTATCATCTTAATAGTAGCTTTTGATGGTGCATCATTTTAGAGCCACACCCCAAAGAGGGAAGTCTGTACTTTACTTCGCTTAAAGCCCTAAAAGCCATAAGAACATCAAAACATCATTTTGCAATCAGATTACATGATTGTAACGAAGTAATCTGATTGCTTAATTCTGATGTCGCCAAAAGGGTTTATTTGCTTTTATCATTTGATGTGTTCAGACAATTTATGTCCTTAAATGACAGAACTTTCAATTTCTATTCACCCTCACGTTATCTCAGAACCTGTATGATGCTGTATTTGGACTGAATTTTATGTAACTGTGTCCACTGAAAATCTACGTTGTGTTGTAGTACTAAAATCTCATTCTCTGTTCTAAACGTTGGAACTGGTACATTGTGTAAATGGACATATTTCTCCTTTGGTAAAAAAAACAACAACATACATTTTTTAAATAACATGAGGGTGAGTAAATAAGGACAACGTTTATTATTTGTGAGTAAAATATGCTTTTACACTTATTTATATTTATGCATTTGGCAGAAGTGACTTGCAGTGCATTACAGCTATAAATTTCATCTTTGTGTGTGTTCCCTGGGAATCGAACCTGCAACCTTTGCGCTGATAACACAGTGCTCTACCAGTTGCGCTACAGGAACACCTTTTAAATTTATGGTGCAATCCTCGCTCGCTGTATTTCTAAGCCTCCTTTCTAGGCGTGTTTTTACCTTGTTGACTCAGACATTTTTCTTTGTCACCGTCGTAAATTTTGAAGCAGGGTTGGTCCATTAACCCATGGTCACATTTTTGGCTAATCTGAATGTAAAAGACCTCCTTTGATTCAGGCCTCCCCCTCTTCCAGTGGAGATAGATGAGTCCTTTTTGTGTTTCACATTGTTTCACCACAGCGTTTTTTTTCAAGTCAAAAGGCTGTTGTTGGAATTTGGCCTTTCTGTGAGTCCCATCTTTCCTTCTGTGTGTGCCGTCCTGGGCACATTTTCTGCTTGAGTGCTTAAAGAGACATTTCTTGTGTCTGTCCATCCTGTTGCTGACACACTGTGATGGTGCAAAAGAGACCAGTTAACAGAGACCCTGTTTATTTTCATTGTATTTTTCAGTTTTTTTATACATGGTTTCTGTTATGTCACCTGTGGGTTTCAATAGATCCAAAGTGAGAGATCTTGTGTGTATAAAATGTACAGAAAATGACCGGGCCTCTGTTCTAATAGCTTGTGGTGTGTGAGGACTGACACAAGGGGGCACTAACACTTATGTTAGTTGGACAAACCGACATGGTTATTAGCATATGCCACTGATGCTAATCCGTAACTGATCACTAACCCATTAACTTTAGATGTCAACATTAAAAATGACTGTAATAAAGTGGAATGTATTCTTCTGATTGTGTGTTTTCTGTTGTTGTAGGATGTGCAGGAAGGGGAGATTAAAGATCCAAATGAGCTTGTTGGTAAGAATCAAATGAGTTATGCAATATTTTCACCATCTTCAGAAATGCAGCGTGACATCATATCCTGTGTGTGTAGAAATGGGTGTTGGTTTGCGTTTGTGAAGCGGCCAACAGGGTGTAAGTGCTTTGGCAAAGTGTGGCACATGAGTGTGTGTGTGGGTGTGTTTACTTAATTGACAAATCTGAGCCAAATCACCTTTTGGGGACGTCCTCATTTGTAAAAACGTCCTCATTTATTTTAATAAAATATTTAGTTTGTAATAATGCAGAATGTTTTCTGTTAGGGGTCGGAGAGTGGTGTTAGGGTTAGGTTATCATGTTTATAACTAGCTGTGTATAAAACAACACAAGTCTATGAAACGTCCCCATTTTCTTCATCACATATCTTTATGATTCAGTCAGAGACACAAACATTACATTTACGGTCGCAGGGTGTTACTGTGCACGAGAGATTTTCTAGAATTTGGGCGAGTAGCTGAACGTTCAGATCTGTCTTGTTTTCCTCTGGTGTGGTAATGTGAAAAGATCAAAATAGACGCAGAAAGGTCTCGACTCAAAGATTTGCTTTGTGACTGGACACAGAAGATCTTTACAGTAGCTTCTCATTCTTTCCTCCTCCACTTTTTGGAACCCTTTTGAGTTAGAAGTGTGTGTGTGTGTGTGTGTGTCTGTGTGTGTCTGTGTGTGTGTGTGTGTGTCTGTGTGTGTCTGTGTGTGTCTGTGTGTGTCTGTGTGTGGCTGTGTGTGGCTGTGTGTGTGTGTGGCTGTGTGTGTGTGTGGCTGTGTGTGTGTGTGGCTGTGTGTGTGTGTGGCTGTGTGTGTGTGTGTGTGTGTCTGTGTCTGTGTGTCTGTGTCTGTGTGTGTGTGTCTGTGTGTGTGTGTCTGTCTGTCTGTGTCTGTCTGTCTGTGTGTCTGTCTGTCTGTGTCTGTCTGTCTGTCTGTGTGTGTGTCTGTGTGTCTGTCTGTGTGTGTGTCTGTCTGTGTGTGTGTCTGTGTGTGTGTGATGGTGCCACTTCTTTGAGTGGCTGCTGAGCTCTGAAGATGCCATTGAAATGAGTCACGCACAGTCAACGCATGATTACTCTGATGGAGAGGAAACGACAAATAGACCCATGGGAGGTGATCTGCTGTTCTAGGATCAGTTTTGCTTTGAAACCTGCCAGTCAGACCGGGAAAAGCCCCAAGAAACCTGTGTGTAGAGCGCTGTAGGGGTTTTTACAGGTTTTAATAGACCACCATCTTGCCCATATTCTTGCCAACATTCCTGCACATGCCCGCTGCCTGCTAGTACCACATTAATTCTAATCTCACTGTAATTATCAAGACATGCTTGGGTGCTTCATAAAACACGCTGCTTTTCACCAGATGAAATCATGGCAAAGAAACAATACTACACATGCCTTGTCCTTTAAAACACCACCTTAAATAATTGTGCTTACCTGTGCAAAATTGCAGAAAACGCAAAGAAAAACAGTCAGCAAAAAATGCTAAGGTGCTGTGGGTGGTTGCCAAGGTGTTGCTAAGCAAAAGCTAATGTGTTGTGTCCTTGGTGGTTGCTAGGCTGTTGCTAGGCGATTGCTACTGGCCCGCATACAAAGAGATTGCATCACATTTTTTGCTAGCTGTGTAGCGCACACGTTACAGTGAGTTATGTGTTACAGGGATGTTCTTAAATTTACACCGTTTATGTGAGACAACTCCGTCTGAGAAATACTTTTACCTTTCATAACTACTTCGACAAGTTTCCATCGCTAGAGGGCCTGTTTTTACACGTTTGTTTGTCTGTGCGTTTATGGCATGTTCTCGGAGCTGTGCCACATGTAGACGGCCCCACCCAGCCCATCCCTGCTTCTGTGTGTGTGTGTTTTTGCAGTATATCTCTGCACATGGGGGCATGTTTTAGCTCAGCTGAGACCTGTTAACTTAGACCTGCTTAGAACTGCAGCCAGGGGGTGTGAGAGAGGCAGACGAGGGAGGAAGGGTGTGTGGGGTAGGTAGAGGTGAGAAGAGGTGAGGTGAAGAATTTAGCAGTGGCCTGTTTCAACCAGTATGTTGTGTGTGTGTATGCAACCATAGATTCCACTTCTTGCTAATTCTCTTCAGAGACGGCTGCAGAAAAGTGCTGATAGATGTTTGGCCAGTAAAAAAAACATGTTAGCGCTTACAAAATTGTAGTAGTTCAGTGTCATTATGAAAATGTTAAAATACAGGTTGGGGTTAGAGTGGCACGGAGGTGTTGTGTTGTGTTATAAACACATTCTTTATTCCACTGTTGGGTTCCTCTGTTATTTTTAGAGGTGTAAGACAGGAAACACTGTTAATGTTACTCATGATTAAGGTCAGGAAAACAAAGCATTTCTCAATTCAGATTTATTAATACTCATTCACACTCAATCCACATTATAAATGACTCCTAATCATGTGATTTGAGTTATTAGGGCTGCACAGTATATTGACATTTTCAAAATATTGACAAATTACAAATGTTCTTATCGTAATATGCATATCACAGGGTTTGCAGTAACTGAATAATTGTAATACTTTATGTATAGTCAGTTTTATGCAGAGATAGTGAAGCTTTCTGTTCCCAGAAAGTGTGTGAAACATGCATGTGGGTGTATAATTCACTTTTTTAATGTTTTAATTTAATCGAACAAAAGCATTGCCATATAGCATGCCATATATTTACTATTTAGCAAGCTATCGGTTATCCTGTTTTTTTGTTGTTAATATTGTACAGCCCTACTGGTTACTGTTTTCACTGTATTTCACTACATTTGTATTGCTGAAGTGTGTGTAAGTGTATGTTGGTGTTTTTAAATCTGTGTTTTCTCTCCCAGCACAGTTTTCAGAGAAGGTTCGAAACATGTCTCCAGACGGGATCAAAATTCCTCCTGAAACACCTGGCCGATGTTCCGCTCATCTGCAGGTGGGATCTGATGTTTCTCTTCCAAGAGAATTCCTGACCGCGCTTAGCAAGTTTTCTTGTTATGTGGTACCCTCAGCCTCAAATGCGGGGTTGCAAAATTCCAATTTTTATATAATGGGAATTTAAGGGAATATATGGGAATTATGGCACACAGATAAAGTCTTATGTCGAGGAAGCCAATATGCTTCTATTTATGTTCCAGTTAATTCCCTTTAATTCCTGTAAATTCATGTAATATTTTCAATATTCCTCAGCTTTGCAACCCTACCCAAATGTCATAATCACGGATTGTTTGATGTATATTCCACCCACAAATGGCAAAAGAGGGTTACAGTCAGATCTAATCTGATTGGCCGGCTGCTAGGCAACCTCAAGGTGTCATATTTGATCAGTCAACCAGGAAGGGTACGTGTAACAGTGACTAAGCTGATAAGTTGAACAATTCCAATGAAGAACTAATTGTTTGATGTGCCAGGCTCCTACACTCAGCATTTCCAAGGAAAAACTAGACATGAGACGTTTTTAAAGCAGTAGACTTTATAGGTTCCAGCTAAGATTCTGTCAGATTGGTTTATGGCAAACGTATCCTTAGCAACAGTATCAGCTACCTGTCTGTTTGTTTTGCAGTATACCAGCAGAAAAGGATTCTCATAAGCGTTCTGTTTTGGTCTGACTTTCTCTTCTTGTCATCAGGGAGAGATCATATGGGTTCCTTGTTTCAGTTCTTGGCAGCATCTTTGGACCACATGTTCAGGTCTTGGCTGGCAGGCGTGTTATATCTGAGGGTGTGGCGCTGGGGCTTTAGGGGGTGGAAGGTTGAGGTTTGTGATGAAGAACGCAGGCTTTCAGGTGATTCGCTGCACCTGGGGGCAGGGACTGGCCCTTGGCCCTAAACCATGAGCTTTTAGTTTGCTGTCAGTACATGTACAGGTTTGCAGCCTTTTGAGAATAGTCATGTTGATGCCAGGATCAAATTTGAAACACACTTCCTATAAAGAGATATGGTAAAATGATGGCTGTATTCATTTAATACTTTCATCTTTTGTCAAACTCCGTAAAATGATCAAAATTATAATGATGTAAAATGATTAAAACAAGCATAAATGTGGATTTGTTTAACTCGTTCGATAACTTCAGTTGTTTGGGGGTTTTTTTTGCATGAAATAAAGCAAAATGAGTTATTGAGCCAGTACATGATAAATCATAAATCATTGTTCAACACAATCTCCTTTTCCTCCACCCCGATTCCCAAAGATAAGTTTATAATAATGTATTTGAGCTGCTGGGTCTGATTTCCCAGGAAATGTCAGTTTGGCTTCATTTGACCTCAACATACATAACAAAAAGTAAGTAAAGTAACCCGCAATTTTATCTTTCAAACAGAGATGGCGACAGAGAGGCAATAGTTACAGATTGTAGCTCCAAATAAGTTGTCATTTGCATAAAATTTCCCCCTGGTGCATTCATAAAGAGTAGCAATGTTCAGTTCATAAATGAACAAAGCATCATTCATGATATTTTTACTGTGTTTTTTGTCGTTTTGGAGCTTGACCACCCCTCCTCTGTTTTACTGGGCCAGTCAAAGTCGTGTGGGTTTGAATCAACATGAGGTGATCAGAACATTTTTGGGTGAACTATCCCTTTAACAACAGTGATATTATTTCCTGTTGTGGTTCTCGGTCTCTGGTGAGCTGTCAGGGCAGGTGTAAACGGGTGTGGATTTTACACCACAGCACAGTACAGCCTCGCACTGCTACATAACTTGTGCTGTTTCACGTCATGAGGAATAATCGGGCCCTGCAGCTATGACTTTATCACTGCTCAGACATGATCCTGACCCATCAGACATCTGATCTGGTTCTTCTGCTAGGCTTCACGGAGTACATTTTGTACGCGTGAACTAGATCAGCGTCCTACAGTTCCACAAAGAACGTCTCAAAATTTAGTGGGAAGGCTTATTATTCTTGGAATGTTGAAGGGAACAGATTGAGAAGCTACGAATGGCAAATTTCCAAGAGTCTGGCTGTCAAAAATGACCCTCTGGTTCTGGAAACAAAGAGTTTATTCATTAAGCGTCTCAATTACAGCAGAATGTCTTTGGCCTTCTTTGTCCCTTGGATTCATATATTAGATGGACTAGCATTTAACATCTAAATTAACACAATCTGTACATTGTCATTTAGCAAACACGTTTATCCAAAACGATTGAAAAATGAGGGAAAAAAACATGAATAATTTTGCAATATCAAACACGTGTTAAAATTAATGAATTGACAGAAATAATTGACTGTCATCCGTTTTCTGTTCGCAGGAAAAGATCTATAAACTTTACGAGCGGAAGCTGCACGGAGACTTCGATACAAACAGCCATATTCAAAAGAAGAAAGAGTTTCGCAACCCAAGGTCCGAGGATATATTCATGATCGTTTTTATATGGTTAAAATAAAATAAAAAAATGTATGATTAAGTTTGGAGTTTAACTGTGTGGTTTTGTTTTGTAGCATTTATGAGAAGCTAATCCAGTTCTGTGGCATTGATGAACTTGGAACCAATTATCCAAAAGTAAGTGTACTACTTACCTGTTAACACCTTGTTAACTTGCCTGCTAATTTAAAGGTAAACACGCCGCTGTCATGAGGTAAACATTATGAACATTTAGTAAAGTGATGCGTTTTCTGTTGCAGGACATGTTTGACCCCCATGGATGGTCAGAGGATTCATATTACGAGGCATTAGGTGTGTTGCGTTTAAAATTAGGGTGAGATTTGAACAACGCATCTGGTATTAACCATTTGTTTGCTGTTCTTTCCACAGCCAAAGCTCAGAAAGTCGAGATGGACAAGCTCGAAAAAGCTAAGAAAGAGCGGACCAAGGTTAGAGCCCCAAAATAAATAACATGACAAGGCGTGAGAGTGTGTGTGTGTCTGTGTGTACTGGTGTATGTGGTTTACGAGGAAAGTATAAAAATCATTACACCTACAGAGAGTCTCTGTAAACTTCATATGGGAGTGTGTGTGTGTGTGTGTACGTGTGTGTGTAAGCCACAGCCTCACTAATAGTTATTGTTTGTTTGTTCCTCCATCTGTCTTAAGATTGAGTTTGTGACGGGAACAAAAAAAGGAACAATGACTAATGCGGCGGCCACGAACACAAATACAGCGACTGCCTCATCCACAGGTACCGCGTAACACAACTCTCCAACAGCAATCACATAGCACCAGTTAGCTAACCAGCTGACAAAATTACATGCACCATGCAATCCACAATGTAACCAGCTTGTTGTTGCTGCTGCTAACTAACAGTTACCGTTGGTGCCAGTTAACATTAACTGACTGCTGATGACCCAGCAGATGCCCAGAAGAGGAAGAGTAAGTGGGACTCGGCTGTGCCGGTGACCCTGGCTCAGCCCACCCTCCTGACCACCACTGCCA
>JAZGTI010016136.1:0-12963 GCA_036877585.1 Botia kubotai
CAGAGCTATTTCAGGTTGAGTGAGTCCCTGATCAAAGTAAAAGCGAATACGATCATCCATTATGCTGTGATGATGCTGCGCATCTGTTCTTATGCAGAATACACAGAGAAAATGAAGTCGTGATCACGAGAAACAACTTTTGTTATGTTGTGATAACGAGAAAAATAAGTCATGATAACGAGAAAACAACTTTTGTTATGTCGAGATCACGAGAAAATTATGTCGTGATCACGACAAAACGAGAAGAAAAAAAAAACAATGCATGGCCTCTTAGAACTTCCGTAAGATTGTGACTCCGGTCATGATGAGTTGCATTTTGAACAGCGACTGGATCCCGCATAGGATTTCATTTCAAGCGAGTAAGTTGTATTCTTTCAGTCCTTAAATATAATATCTGTGAATTCGACATGTCATTGCATTTAATGACGTCGAAATATTTTGCCAAAGTAGTAAATGAATAGTAACTGAGTTATATAGTGCATACATGTAACAGACTCCGTCAGTAAAATTATCTGTCGCGTGAAAAAAGGGGTGTAACTCAGCGAAAACTTACTTTACAGATATGACAATCATGCCTATGTAAAGCTTAAAACATCTGCTATTGAATGAGCTACCACATCGCAAATATTCGCTGATTATGTGATACCCGCAAAAAGTAAAATGTATTCTGCAGACACTCATTATCAATAATGCGGACACCCCCCCCCCCCTCGCTATTTATAAGGTATTAGTTTCAGTGGAAGGTGAGAATGGTATGATGAAAATGTTCATAAAATAGAGACTCAATAAAGACAAAACACAAGTCTCCAACGTGCTGTAAATGTAAAGCTGTTGTCTTTTTTATGCAAAGGGATATTTAACTATTATTATTATTCAACTAGCCTATTGTTGCTAAATATAAAATAGTAATAGTTTATACACGTGCTAGTTTTCTAGTATATTATGTTTCGTTTATACAGTTTTTTGTTTTTCATAAAATGAAATTTTTTTTTAAGAAATGGGCATTCAACAGCAGAGTGCACAGGGAAAGCACACCTGCATCGTCAATCAATCCATGCTTCTTTTACTGGAGACTCCCTCGCACACAGTCTTTCTAACACCAAAACTGTCTTACAAAATGTAAATCAATCTATTGTTTCATGTGATATACTGTAAAGCATGTTTTTTATAGCATTGTGTAGCAAAAATTATCACACACTAGTCTTATCACATCCAGTACTCAAAGGTCTTGTAAACAGATGTTGTATGTGTGTTTTCTGGCCTTATTTTAGTAACTTAAAAAAGTATGCTTTTCAACTTTTATGTGTACGGGTGGTTTAACTACAGTGGTTCAAGCTGTAGGAATGCCGAGATGATTAGAAAACTGTTAACAGCAAGATGGTATTACACTGTATATTTTCTGTCAATTTCCACCCTTCTGCTACTTCTGCTACTTATACCAATGACGGAAATAAGCGCAGTTAAGAAAGCTATATGTGGGAGAGCGTTGCTATAATGATTATATTGTATTGCACTATGTTGCTTTGAATTATTAACAATGAATCAAAACTAGTTGGTACAGAGTTTATAGGTGAAATTATTTATTAACATTACTGTCTGAAGTTATGCAATGAAATGGTTACAATGAAGATGCATGTAATTGGTAAAATAACACCAATCAGAAGACCATGTTTAACCCCCACTGTATTGAACAAATGGCAGACCCCCTACATACAACACAAACATCATAGCTAATAGCCTTTGTTCTCTATCAGCTCATCTATGGGCTCAGGAATGCAAAGGGTCCCTTTAGGCAAGGAGATGGGGTTGTGACACAGCAATGCCATTAATATTCAACCCTACATATGCATAAACACCATTTTCTCAAAAACAAAAGCAAATGCATGCATATGGTTGAGATATTATTGTAGCACAGTTTGTGCTGTATACAGTGTAACCATACTTGAGCAACTAAAAATGTTTTCAATGGCTTAAAAAAGCACAAATATCACAGCATGTCTAAACTTTTCCAGAGCCCCAAAACCCCCTCAGACTCCAGAGGGTTAACCCATGCTATATAGCTGTTTAGACATAGCTTTAGGCTACTACATTAAAACATGTTTGATGAAAACCTACTGTAACTATTAGAAGTCAACCCTTAGTCCCTAGTCAAAAATGTATTGCTGCATAACTACTATTAATTCTCAAAGGATAAAAACAAGTCTTGCTCTACATTTTTTGTTATTGAATGCTATATGTCACATTACATTACACATTACAAAGTCAAATCTGTTGTAAATACTGTTTCAAGCAGGCTGTCTCTCTCTCTCTCTTTCTTTAAGGTGTTGGCTAAGAAGGTCTTCACTCTGTATTCTCTAGCAGTGCAGCAGTTGTCTAAACAAAACCACTATGATTTTGGCCTGCGAGCTCTCACCTCCCTACTGCGCTACGCTGGAAAGAAGCACAGAAACTGTCCTGACGTCCCTAATGAAGAGGTGACACAAACATACACACAGATAAGCTGCTTTTCACTGTATGTGACCTACAGCATCCAGTGTACACAACATCTCAGGGTGTGTCTGGTGTGTGTGAACTTCATTATCTGTGTGTGTGTGTATGTGTGTGTGTGTGTATTTAATGATGAATGAGCAGAAATACTGTCTAAGATAGGTTACTAAAGCATGCCTCTCTCTGGGTGTTATTCAAAATGTGATTGAAGGGAACAAAACCTTAAAA
This sequence comes from Botia kubotai, assembly GCA_036877585.1. Taxonomy (NCBI): domain Eukaryota; kingdom Metazoa; phylum Chordata; class Actinopteri; order Cypriniformes; family Botiidae; genus Botia; species Botia kubotai. The sequence goes on from JAZGTI010016136.1 coordinate 2,716, forward strand.
AGGCATTGAAAAGTGCTCACCACCTCACTCCCTTTATCTAAATATACAAAAGGTGTCCCATGTTTATTTAAAGGTTCTGTAAATGGTAAGTCTGTTAATGTAAATGTCATTTCGGGTCACTTTATTCATAAACATACTATAAATATGGTATACCTAATTAGTCTTATACATCTCACACATATTATTTGCAATAATACTATTAACATGTCTGACATTTGTTCTGTGTTTTATTTTTATTATTATTATTAACTTGAATTTGAATTTGGAAACGGGAAGGCTACCACTTTTGATAATAGAAAAGCTGGAAGGGCAGTTTTGTCACGAACCAAAGAACACAGAAACCCAATTGCAACAATGAAAAGTTTATTGATTGAGAATATGAGAATAGTTCACAGTCCAGTAATCACGTTGACCTCCCGAGTCAAATGGCCACAGGATACCACCAGCAGCGTGCACATCAGCCACAGAACAACCACCAACAAGTAGAGCAGTTAGCAGCGGAGTTGGAACTTAAGTCACGCTGCAGACGAGCCAAGTCACCACCAGGCTGTAGACCTCTGTAGCAGAGTAGAAAACGATTGATAGTTTAGGAACAACACTGCTATCATCACCAGTAATGGAGACGAACCACCAGTCCAGTTGAATGGCTAGCAGCGGAGTTGAAACATAAGTCACGCTGCAGGTGAGTAGAGGAACCTCCACCAGCGCCAGCAAACAGCCGTTGGACAGATGACAGAGATGACCAGCGGAGCACAGGAAACCTTTGGTTGATATTACATGCAGGTGAGTAACAGATCGAGGGTAACTGGCAGTGTTGTAGATGATGGCTGATACGGGAACTGGGAGGAGAAATGAGGCAGTGCGGGAGAGATTGCTGGTGTGGTCAACGACACGGAGACCAACAGTCTGGAGGCAGACGGGAGAGCACGGTGGGCAGGTACAGCAGACTCCAGGACGGAAGACAACTGGAACGGTAACAGAACTGAAACATAAAGCACAAGACATACAATGGGTAGTTGGAGCTTAAACACAATAACACAGGACAACAAACACTAACTACACGCCCGTCTTCTTAAGAAAACAAACAGAAAGCCAAGAAGGCAAAACGGGAGAAAGGCGAGCGTGAATAAGCTGAGATAAACTGACTAAGACATGCAGCTAAGCTAAGCTACGCTAAGCTAACTAAGACACAGATGAGCGAATGGTCAGGAATGCTTTCTCAAGCGACGGTCTGACAAAGACTGAACACACACGAGGGAAATATAAAGGGAGGCAATTAATAAGGGCGGCAGGTGATAGTGATGTAATGTGATTAAGTGAACACAGCTGGGGATGATTACGAGAGGGAAGGGATGACGCGGACACCAGAACACATGACGATAGTTAAACCGCCATAAGCTCCGACAGAAAACAATACAAACCCGGCTGATCAAACTGACGTTCTGACAGTACCTCCCCCACCCCCCCAGGATCGCCACCAGACGTCCCAGACGGAGGTACACCCTGTCGACACTGGAAATCCTCGATCAGAGATGGATCCAAGATCCATACCAGTCCCCTAAGTAGTGATAGCCCCTGCCTCGTCCGCGGGCATCTAAAATCCGCCGAACAGTGTAAATAGGCTCACCATCCAAGAGCCGGGGAGGAGGTGGGGCTGGGGAGGAGGCAGGGGTCTGAAGATGAAGAGGTGATACTGGTTTAATATTAGAGACGTGAAAAACCGGGTGAACCCGACCAAGGGAGGGGGGCAGACGAAGCCGAACCACCACCAGATTCAATACCTTAGTGATCTGGTAAGGGCCAATGAACCTGGGTGCCAACTTACGAGAGGGCACTCGGAGAGGAAGGTCCTTGGTGGAAAGCCAAACCTACGTTGAGGAATCCGGTGACGGTCAGCGGCTGCTTTAGTGCGTAGGGACGTCTGGGCCAAGACGTTCCTGGCCTTCTTCCAGGTGCGGCGACACCGTCGGATGAAGGCCAGGGCTGACGGCACAGCAACCTCAGGTTTCTGAGCGGGAAACAGAGGGGGTTGATAACCAATAGAACATTCAAAAGGCGACATACCTGTGGCCGAAACCGGCAGGGAATTCCGGGCGTACTCTACCCACGAGAGCTGTTGGCTCCAGGAAGTCAGATTTTGGGATGTCAGACAGCGGAGATCTCGTTCGAGATCCTGATTGGTCCGCTCACACTGGCCGTTGGTCTGAGGATGAAAACCAGATGACAGACTCGATGTGGCCCCAATCTGACGACAAAATTCTTGCCAAAAACGAGAGATAAACTGTAGACCCCTGTCAGACACAATGTCCACCGGAAGATCATGCAACCGGAAGACATGGTCGACCATTATTTGAGCAGTCTCTCATGCAGAGGGTAGCTTGGCCAGGGGAATAAAATGAACCGCTTTGGAAAAGCGATCCACCACAGTTAGGACGACAGTGTTACCTGAAGATTCGTGAAGCCCAGTGACAAAATCAAGAGCAATATGGGACCATGGACGGGAAGGGATGGGGAGGGGTTGAAGCAGACCAACAGACGTCTTGTTTTGAGCACAGACTGGGCAGGCCAATATGAACTGTCGGACCTCATGGAAGGCCACCAAAATCGTTGGCGGATGGCAGCCAATGACCTCCGAATCCCTGGATGGTAAGACAACCTAGAAGAGTGAGCCCACTGGAGGACATCAGGCAGCAGCGCAACCGGCACAAACAATATTCCCTCAGGGCACCCTCTAGGAATTTCTCCCTCTTGACCGGCCTGCCTCACCCGCTGCTCGATCCCCCAAGAGAGAGACCCTACCACGATCCCTTTTTTGAGGATCGCTTCGGCTGGAGTGCTCTCCCCGGGGGCCTCGAACAAACGGGAGAGAGCATCGGGTTTAATGTTCTTAGAACCTGGCCGGTAAGAGAGGGAGAAATTAAAATGACCAATGCAGGGCCGCAGAGAACCATCTTTCTTTTTAACAAAAAAGAAGCCTTCACCAGCAGGAGATGAGGAGGGACGGATGAGGCCAGCCTGAAGAGACTCTTCAATATACGTGTCCATAGCCTCTCTTTCTGGACCAGAAAGGGAAAACAGACGTCCCTTGGGCGGAGAAGTGCCTGGAAGAAGGTCAATGGCGCAATCGTAGTGCCGATGAGTCGGGAGTGACATGGCCCGGGACTTGCTAAAGACCACAACCAGATTGTGGTACTCCACCGGGACGCCAGAAAGATCCGCTGCTTCTTCCTGTGGAGAGGGAGAGACAGAAACACGAGCAGAAGCAGCGTCGAGACAAGACAAAAGGCAAGATGAGCTCCAGGCTAAAATAGATTGTCTCGACCAATCAACGTGAGAGTTATGAAGGCTAAGCCAAGGCATGCCCAAAATAATGGATGCCTCAAGAACTGGTGTGAGAAAGAAAACAATCTCCTCACGATGATTGCCCGAGACAATCAGACTTACAGGGGAAGGGGTGTGAGTGATGGTGACCATGGGGCAATCAACTAAAGAGTTGACACGGATAGGTTGAGCAAGGGGAACAACTGGGATACCCAAACTGGATGCAAAATTGCAGTCGATGAAGTTGCCTTTCCTCCCTGGAGTCCACCAACGCCGTAGCCGGAGAAGACACCCCCTGAAAAACAACACAACACTCAAACAAACACAAAGACGCAGATGGAGAGACTGTTGCAGCCAGGCCCACCAATGCTCTCCGCATCACCAGCGGGCCTTGCCTTCTAATGGGCAGGCCTTAACCAGATGGCCTGCCCCTCTGCAGTAGAGGCACAACCCCTGCTCGACTCTACGCTGGCACTCACGTGATGACAGTTTGAGATGGCCGAGCTGCATGGGTTCGTGGTTCTCTGCAGTGCCTTCTACCACAGAGTAGCGTTGACCAGACTGGGCCCCCTCCAGGGTGTTCCAAGGTCTGCGGCGGGTCTTGGCCTGCGATGATATCCTGGATGGTCTCCGCCAGGCCCTCGAGGAATCGAGAGCACAGGGCCTGGTCGTTCCACCCGCAGGAAGCCGCCAAGGTCTCGAACTCCACCATATACTCAGTGACGGAGCGGCTCCCCTGGGTGAGCCGCACCAACTGGGACGCTATCTCATCCCCCCAGGCCGACCGGTCAAACAGCTGAGTCATCTCCCACTCAAAGTCCGCTAGCATGTTAATGCAGGGCGCTCCAGCCCGCCAGACTTCTGTCCCCCACTCGCTGGCCTTTCCTTTGAGGAGGGTCAAGATGTAAGCGATCTTGGTGCGATCGTCCGGAAACATCCGAGCCTGCATTGTGAAGACAACAGAACACTGAGAGAGGAAAGCACGACATGACTCGGGGTCACCGTCGTAGGTGGGTGGATTGTTGGCCTTGATGTTAGGCCCCCACCCTGCCTGGGAGCGAGTGGGAGAAGAGACCGGTCGACCTGCCTCGGTTTCCCGTTGAACATCCTCCACAGCCATTTGCAGATTGGAGAGGCTCTCGACGATCCGTTCCATCTCTGAGGAAAAAACGCTGAGTTGGGAAGCTTGCTGGCTGAGTAGTGCCCCCTGCAGGGCCATCGCACCCCGGAGAGCTTCAAAGGTTGCTGGGTCCATTTTTGGTCAGACCGTCCTGTCACGAACCAAAGAACACAGGAACCCAATTGCAACAATGAACAGTTTATTGATTGAGAATATGAGAATAGTTCACAGTCCAGTAATCACGTCGACCTCCGGAGTCAAATGGCCACAGGATACCACCAGCAAGAGAGAGCGCACATCAGCCAAAACAAAACGAGAGAACCAAGAAGGCAAACCAAGAAGGCAAAACGGGAGAAAGGCGAGCGTGACTAAGCTGAGATAAATTGACTAAGACATGCAGCTAAGCTAAGCTAAGCTACGCTAAGCTAAGCTAAGCTAAGCTAAGCTAAGCTAAGCTAACTAAGACACAGATGAGCTAATGGTCAGGAATGCTTTCTCAAGCGACGGTCTGACAAAGACTGAACACACACGAGGGAAATATAAAGGGAGGCAATTAATGAGAGCGGCAGGTGATAGTGATGTAATGTGATTAAGTGAACACAGCTGGGGATGATTACGAGAGGGAAGGGATGACGCAGACACCGGAGCATGTGACGATAGTTAAACCGCCACAAGCTCCAACAGAAAACAATACAAACCCGGCTGATCAAACTGATGTCCTGACAAGTTTTCTGATACATCTTAGACTGCTTTATGTTTTTCTGTCTGACATTTGGTCAAGTAAAGCTGTACCACATTAGCTTTGAAGAACTGCACCTGTGCTGGGCTAATTTAACATAATGCTGTTTCTTCTCTTTTTCCTTTCACCTCAGATACTGCTAATGTCTATAAAGGACATGAACATTGCCAAGCTGACCTCCATTGATCTGCCATTGTTTAATGGGATCATCCAGGATCTTTTTCCTGCCGTAAAAATGTCTACTATTGGCTGTGGAAAGGTAATCTAATGGACTAAAAGCTAATGGACTAAAAGCAGCTGAATGTCGTTGTGTGTATTTGTTTATGATTGTACACTCTGATTCATAGCCAGAACACCTTTAAAAAGATCCATTAATCCCTGGGGACGTTTTCCTACGTGTCTGTACACAATAATTTTGCATTTACTCAGTCAACTTCTTAAATGCAGATGAAGACCAGAGCAACATTAGTGGTGCAGTTAATAAATATCTAGAGACACACCCCAAAATAGTTTTAAAATACAGAAAGGTAATCCATGACCCACAGCATTACAGAGGTATATCTTCTAACTCTTATTAAAGAAAAAATGATAAAGATAAAACATATATTAAGAGGTATTTGTTATATATGATTCTTAAAATATTTAAGAACCATCTTTAAGTGCCCTAAAAGTTACAGGCTTTTATGCCAATATTCACTTAAATAAATGCTTTACTTTATATATGAATATTAGGGTTGTGTATGTATGCTATGATACATATCAAAATACATGGGTCACAATAGAATATATCATGATATATTGTGAATATGTCAATAAAAATAACCTGACAGTTAGCTATATCAATCTTTTTGAGCTGTTTGTGGTATGGAAAGGTAAGGCAGACTCTTGATCATCTACACAGCTGCTTCCTCCCCCATCTGCAATCAAGAGTGAGAGGGACAAAATTGAGACAGCACACACAAGTATACACACACAGGAGTGTATTTTCTGCTTCCCTGCCTTTGCTCATGCACATTATATAGTGTTTTTATAGCTGTTTTATATCACCCATTCTGGATCTTTATCTCTAACTTACTACAGCACAGAAACTACAGAACCGTTTCCTTCTTTCCTCCTCTCCATGTGTTTAATGAGTGGCGAGAGAACTAAAAGAGGGAGATTAAATTAACCTGAGAGTTTAGCATGGTTACTTTATTGCCTCCCGCCCAGTTCTGCTTGCTGCAGCTTTACTCAGGAGTGCTGGGGTTTACTAAGGGGTTTTATTAAGATGGTCGTCTGGCTCTTGCCAGTTCATTCCTATTTAGTGCCTCAGTGAAATTCACCTAAAGCGAAGGGGCTGTTTTTCCATCTTGGAAAGAGTTTATGTACATTTTGAAGCAATTAACACCTATTTTTTATATCTGGACTTTTTATACCTGAAGTTTTTATATCTGCACTTTCTTTCTCTTTCTGTTCAGCTGAAAGAGGCTATAGAAGTAGAACTCCATCAGAGCGGTCTCCAGGTGACCCCCTTCACAGTGACAAAAGTAATTCAACTGTACGAGACCAAAAATTCCCGACATTCCACGATGATTGTAGGAAAGACAGGCAGCGGCAAAACTGTCACATGGAGAACCCTCCAAAATGCCCTCAACAGCCTTCACTGCAAAGGAGACCTGGGATACAACCTCATACGCGTGAGGCTTTCATTTTTCTCTTGGCCATCCCTCTTTCCCAGGTTCACTAACTAGATGTCTAGTCTTTAATCTGCCATATAAATCAGCACTTTATCACAAGTTTCTCCTGTGTTATGTAATCCGATTACTTTTTGTAACAAGTAAACTAAAGTATTACATCACAATACACCTTATATTATTCTCTTAATGCACGAAAACGTCTCAGGTTACATCAGGGTTGCATCAGGGTTAATGCTACGGGGAACATGCATCAGGTACGCCCAAGTCTGAACATGTGTAAAATCAGGCTTATTTATATGTAGGTCAAAGTCATGTGGCATAGCATTGTGCGTACACAAAGCCTTTAAAAGGCACCTGCAAAATACATAATCAGATTTAAGTCTGGAGGAAGGCCGTGCAGGCAAGATCGAAGTGTGGCTAAGCAATGCAGCATCTCGTTCCATTACATATGTAACCTGAGTCCCTTTCGAGGGAACTCGACACTGCGTCAGGCTTGACGCTATGGGAAATGATAATTCCCAGTACACCACAGTGAAAGAAGACCTGTCCCAGATGCTGTGAAACATTGGCACAAAAACATTAGGAACAGAGTTAGACTTGTCAACCCAGAAGCATCTGAGCAATGGGAGTTGAATTCAAATCTAAACTGTAAAATCGAATAAATGTGTGTGGAGAGGACCAGTCTGCCGCAGCACAAGCATCACTTAGGGATGCTCCCCTAAACAGAGCCTTAGGTGATGCTACACCCCTGGTAGAATGGGTGCAAAATGGCTTTAACAAAGCCAGGGGAAAAATCTAAGCAGACTGGGTTTACTGATAGAGACTAGATCTCCTACCCTTTTGAGCGATGTAAGAGCCAAGAGTATAGCCACCTTAAGAGTCAGAAATGTATCCAAGGCTGACTCTAGAGGCTCAAATCGAGCCAAAGATCAACCCCTTAAAACAATAGTAAGGTCCCATAAAGGGACCCGCGTGTGACAGAAAGGCCCCAGCCATCTGGCACCACGCAGAAAACTAGATACCAGTGGGTGTCTCACAATACAGGCTCCATCAACCGGTTTGTGGCTTGCACACATGACAACCACATAAACCTTGAGGGTGGTTGAAGTCAATCCTACACACTTGAAGAAACTCCAGCACTAACCTAATGGGGTAGTGAACTGGGTCAACATGGTGTCGCCCACACCATAACACAAAGAGCTGCAGTCCCTGGGATATACATTGCTCTGATGGAGAGCAGCCTTGTCCCTGCCCAAAGAAGAATCTGCTGTCCCAGCCTTAGCAGAGGGCACAAACACTGTATGGACCGTATGGACTAAAACGTGTTGGCCCTTGAGTTGTGGGAGAAAGTGCTTCAGAGCCAGAAACACTGCCCTCATTTCCAGGCAGTTTATGTGCCAGGAGAGATGAGGGCCCTCCCACTGACCATGGACTGGGCAGCCATCGAGAACCACACCTCAGCCTGTGAGGGAAGTATCCGTCGTGAGAATCCTGTAGCGGCATAACACTGCTAGAGTGAGACCCAAGGTAAGAAAATGGGGTCTGAGCCACAATGAAAGGGTACGAAGCCCTCTGTGCGTAACCCTTACCACCCCTAGCGGATGGAGTTTGGGATGAAACACATTTGTCCTTAGCCAAGAGTAGGACCCAAGGGGCTTACTGCCCAACCCCCCTAGGTCTCTATCAGTAGGCAGAAGATTTAAAAGAGATGGATGGACAACCTGACGCTGCAGCTACTTGGCTTTGGCGGGGAAGGAACTCCTTAATTACACATATACTTAAAACACATGTAATCCCCCACCTTGGTCCAGGTTTTTAAGCAGGTCAGCCTGGTATGCCTGCGAAACCTCAAAGTGTGCAGGGACTGACCCGCTGTGCATGTGTAATTTGTGTACACATATATTTATCTATGTACATGTATTTATATACTACATAATTTATAATATATATGGGGGGATTTAAATGTCAATACAGGGAATTTTTAATAGGTTTATGTATTAACATTAGATACTTGTACATATATTACATTTGCACACGGGCAGACAAACAGACTTCCTGAAGAAGCTGATAATGTATTTTGCAGGCGCCTTTTAAAGGCTTTGCGTGCAATGCTACATCACATGTCTTTGACATGTCTATAAATAGGCTTGATTTTACACGTGTTCAGACTCGATCACGCCTGAAGCGTGTTCTCTATAGCGTTAAGCCTGACACAGCGTTGAGTTCCCTCGAAAGGGAACATTTGTCAGCTGGAAGATTTCAAAGCAGTCATGTATGAAGAAAGCTCAAAAGCCCTGTTAGCTCTTATAATGCTTAACACTCATCAAAAGCCCCCGACCCACTCTTGGCTTGTGGGTGTTTGGAAAATGATGGCATAGTTGAGATAGCAGCTAGCAGTAAATGTCAGCGCTTATGATCTCTGTCTTGTCAGTTGATTTGGCTGCAGCTAAAGGAGCACCACTTCATGCTGTGGTTTTAACACAGATCTGTTTACACCTTAAAATCTTTGTTTGTGTTCTGATCTTTTGATGTTTTCTACTTCTGTTGTTTTCCCTATTTTTAATATTTTATCTTTATTCTTTGTAACCCCTGACGTGATAATCCAATGTGGGCAAAAATAGAAAAGTGGGGATACTGTGTTTCTTAAGTCTGTGTGTCTTTGTGTGTGTCTGTGTAAGAGTTTTAGGTAAGGTATGACAGATTGCTTTTATGCTTTGTTGGTGTTTGTCAAAATCTGTTGTTTCTCTGTTGACTACCATCCAAATTTGTCCCCTGCCAAATTGCACTCAGTAACAAGCTGTTGCTTATTACTCTGGAATAACATATTAGCATATAGCACTTACTACATATTTCTGTATTGTATTGTATAGTGTGTAATTTGTATGCTGTAAGTGTGCATAGTATGCACACTTTATGACACAATAAACACACCACAACATAGCACAATACTAGTTCCATACAACATAGTTCCATAGTATGCAGTGTATACTGCACAATCTGCAGAAGAAGGTATTCCATGTTGATCTTTCTTGCTCTCTCCATTTATTTTGCCCCTGTCATTGTCTAACCGTCTGTTGCTTGAGTATTTCTAGTAACTGTATGTGTGTGTAAATGCCTATTGTCCTGGTGTTTGTACCTGCACATAAGTGTGCAAGTCTAATTTTTTTGTTGGTTTACATATCAGGGAGCTTTCTGTCTAGTGTCTGTAATTCTTTACAGTTCGGAGACCCATCTTGTTCCCTCTGTGATTGAAGCTGCCATTTCGATTTGCATTTTCTATCTGCTGATGTCAGTCTTCTTGTCAGGTTTGCGAAACAGAGGACGAACCCAAATGCAGACAGCAGTATGAAAATAAAGTTTTATTTAACAAATCAAACAGAAATAAAACAGAA
>JAZGTI010016137.1:0-12963 GCA_036877585.1 Botia kubotai
TTGAATGCTGAACTGAAGTCTATGAACAGCATTCGAACATATGTGTCTTTATTGTCCAGGTGGGTGAGGGCCAGGTGGAGGGTGGTGGTGATGGCATCATCTGTTGAGCGGTTGGGGCGGTGAGCGAATTGCAGAGGGTCCAGAGAGGGGGGCAGCAAGGTCTTTATGTGCCTCATGACAAGCCTCTCGAAGCACTTCATGATGATTGGTGTGAATGCACAAGGTAGTCATTGAGGCAGGACACTGGAGACTTCTTTGGCACAGGGACAATGGTGGTGGCCTTGAAGCACATCGGCACAATGGTGCTGCTCAGGGAGGTGTTGAAGATGTCTGTGAAAACATCTTCAGAAAAATGTGTGGTGAAAAATCTGAAAATCTGCCAGCTGGTCTGAGCATCCTCTGAGCACCCTGTCAGGAATGTTGTCTGGACCAGCAGCCTTTTGCAGATTGACTCTATGTTGCATCTTCCTCACATCAACGGTGGTTAGACACAGCACCTGATCATTTAGAGGGGTGGTCTTCCTCGCCGTCACACCATTCTGTGCCTCAAACCGAGCATAGAAGTTGTTCAGCGCATCGGGGAGGGAGGCATCACTGTCACAGGCAGGTGATGTTGTCCTGTAGTTGGTGATGGCCTGGATGCCCTGCCACATTCGCTGTGTGTCTTTGCTGGTCTCGAAATGGTTGTGGATTTTCTAAGTGTATGTGCGCTTTGCCTTTCTGATACCCCTGGACAGGTTGGCCCTCGCTGTTCTTAGGGCTGCTCTGTCGCCTGCTCTGAAGGCAGAGTCTCGGTAGCGCACACACCTTTGCAGTCATCCACAGTTTTTGGTTGGAGCGTGAGGTGATGGAGACGGTGACGTTATTAATGCACTTGCTGATATAGCTGGTCACTGATGTCGCGTATTCCTCCAGGTTGGTGAAGTCACCGTCAATCGCCGCTTTCCTGAACATGTGCCAGTCAGTGTGTTCAAAACAGCAGAAATGGCTCCTGCTGGCTAGGTTTTCACCTCCTTAAGAACCGGTTTTGAGCATCTGACTAGCGGTCTTTATGCTGGGATTAGCATAACAGAGATGTGGTCTGAGTAGCCAAGGTGGGGGTGGGGCTCTGCACGGTACACGCCAGGGATGTTTGCATAAACAATGTCTGGTATGTTCTTCCATCTCGTTGCAAAGTCCACATACTTATGGAATTTAGGAAGCACTGACTTGAGATTTGCAGGATTGAAATCTCCGTCAACAATAAACAGTCCGTCAGGGTTTGAGTTCTGCAGTTCACTAAAAGCCCCATACAGTTCAGAGCACGTCTTTAACATTTGTACTAGGTGGAATGTATACTCCGATTATGAGAACGGTGGTAAATTCCTGTGGTAAATAAAAAGGTCTGCATCTAAATGTCACAAACTCCACCAGCGATGAGCAGTAACTAGAGACTAACACTGAGTTCTTGTTTTTAAGGGGGCCTTACCCCTCTGAAATTTGGGAAGCCATGTACCATTGAACAGTCTGAATACTTGTATATAATGGTAAATTGATATTTCAAGGTTTTATATATTTTATACATCATTGTATAGTTAATTTAGTTGGCACATTTGTTCTGATTCACTTGTTTTACCTAGGATTTCTCAACACAAGGTCACCATTACACCGAGAAAAGCTGTTGGAGTGGTGACGATTGATCAATAATATGTTTAACATGCATAATATGTTCAATTACCTGCAATTGTCCAGGATCTGAGCTGACAGTTATCCATATTCACATGTATGAGTGAGCATCAGCAGCCATGAGGTGCCTTATCTGCACTTTTCAATTAATAAGTTGTAGAAGTAGTTGGAAGCAGTTGTAGAACTAGAAGTAGTTGGCTAATGGTGAGACTAAAGGACTCCCTGATTTGATTTACATGCAACTCTACCTGCAGCATTTAGAAAAGGCAGGCTTTAAATGTGGAAGTGAACAAGGGGAAAAATAGAAACATTCTAATTAATAATATAGCACATAGCAAAAAAAAAACATGGTATTTGTGGTATTTACATGATATTGCTTATCATTATAAGATGCATATTAGTAAAACTGGTTGGTAATACTAAGGTTGTAAATGGTTTTGTCTGAATTTAGTAGTAGAAAATTGCTAGTCATCCAAGTTTTAATATCAACTTTGCACACTGTCAGTTTGGTGAATTTATGTATCTCGTCAGGCCTCAAAGAAATATACAGCTGTAAATTTACACTGTGCATTACAATGTAAACATTGTAATGCTGAGTACTGTCAGCATTACAGTTAAAAGTAACTCCACATCTTTTAATAATTGCTCCCAGAGGTAGCTTATACAGGGTGAAAAGCAGAGTCCCAAGCACTGAGCCCTGTGGAACTTTGTACTGAACTTATGATTGATATAACACCTTTTCACTCATAACAACAAACTGAGATCAGTCAGAAAAATATAATTTAAACGATGCCAGTACAATCCCATGTATACCCACATTATTTATCAAGCCTGTTCAAGAGAATGCTGTGGTCTATTGTGTCAAAGGCATGCACTAAGATCAAGTAACACTAGAAGAGAGATGCAACCAAAATCAGCCGACCGCAGCAAATCATTTGTCATTTTGATTAATGGGTTTCAAGTACTTTTTAAATAAAAAGTAAATTTGAGATGGATCTATAATTTACTAGTTCCCTGGGATCAAGTTGTTTTTTTAATAAGAGGTCTGATAAAAGCCAGCTTGTTGATTTTGGGACCATATCCCAATACAAATCATGAATTAATAATACTATGTAGCGCATGAATAACTTCAGGAAACATCTCTTTCAGCAACCTGGTAGGTTAAGGATCAAGCATAAATTTTGTAGTTTGACAGTAAAGAATGACTGGAGTTGTTCCTTGGGTAAATTATGATGCCCCATCTGATGTGATTGTGTTGCAGGCATTTTGCACGTTTATGATTTTTCTCCTGACAGTGTCCATTTTGTTATTGATGAAAGTCATAAAATCATCACTACTATGATACTGACAACTACTGACAAAGTCTGATTTGTTTGGATATTCCTGGTTTTGCTCCTTTGTCTGTGTTCCCGTGTTCCTCAGCCCCGTGTAACGTTACAGAATCACCGACCGAAGATATGAGGTTTGAAATTGCCTCTATTAACGTGGCCCAGAGGAGAACTGCTGATTGGGGTCATAATTTATATTTTTCAAAATGGCAGGACGATTGAGGACTTTAAGTTCATGGGAAAAAGCCATCTCACCGCATGTGATAACCTCACCTTAATAACCACTGAGCTTTCCTGATAACCACTGAGCTTTCCTGTAGTTAACAACGCCAAGGTCATGGGTTCGATCCCAGGGATCGCACATACTCAGAAACAATGTATAGTATAATCCAATGTAAGTCGCTTTGCATAAAAGCGTCTGCCAAAAGCTTAAATGTAAATATAACAGAGGGTTTTTGGTGCGCGCTGGACGTCAAACTCCGCTTTGTCATGCCAAGAGCTGATCCATGCTGGACACTTACGAAGTACATAAACTTTGTACTCTGGGCACTGTTCTCGGTAGACGAAGCCAAGTCCAGCCCGGGGTCGTCACATGTGAGCGCCGCCACCACGGAGTCGTGCCTTCAACCCAGAGCCCAGAGAACCACCACCCCGCAGTGCGGAGTTAATGCCAGAGCCCACTGCAGACCAGGAGTTGAAGCCTGCCGCGACCGAGCCTTCACCAGAGACAGCAACAGAGTAGAGGATTGCCCCGGTGCCCCATTTGTCTGACCAGGTGTGTGAGCCGGTATTACGGAATGCCGCCGTGGACATAACGGTGGAGTACAAGGGTACTATGGAAGACCCCGCCGACGGCACCACCGCTGAGGGTGAGTGTAATCTGGACTCAGAGGTTTAATAGACTTTCACTTGGAGACTCCCATTCCCCTTGTTGCACAGTTTGTGAAAAAATCCCATTTAACCTCCCTCTCCCGCCTCCTCTCATTTCTTTGTTTCCTCCTTTATCTCCCATGTCGCCGGAGCCTGTCAGCCCCTCAGCTCACCCTCAGCCCAGCATCCGTGTCGTGGGTTTGCCATGAGCCTGCCCGTCTCCTGCTCCATCTACGCTTCACTGTGTGTCACCATCATGGCTGCAGTCTGGGTCTCTCCTGGCTTCTCCTGCTCCTACTCCCTCCTGTCTCTGTCCTGGCTCCTCCCTCCGTCAACACCGCCCTGGTCTCTTGTTTGTCCTCCACCTAGGTCCTCCTCCCTTTTTTGGCACAAGGACGGGCCTTCCATACAGTTTATTTAAATAATGAAATAGTCAATTTAACCATAACCCCAGTCTTTAATTTTCATTTTTATCATTGAATTAATTTAAGAAAATTCCTTACATAATCGATTGCTAAATACATTCAAAACCAATCAATTTTTTTCTCTCACAATTTGTATCGTTTAATCGTTTGACCCACTGGAGTCATTTGGATTACTTCAGTAAAGGAAGGGTGTGCTTTTTGGAGCTTCAAAACACTGAACTCTGATCAATGCTATTATAAAGGTGGAAAAAGCCAAGATATTGTTTAATATAACTCTGATTGTGTTCAGCTGAAGAAAGTCGTAAACATCTGGGATGGAATAAAGGTGAATAAATTATCAGAGAATTTTCAGCCTGTGGTGGATCTTTCCTTAAAAACCCTTTTGTATTCTTAAAACAATACTTTAAGAGCATATATATTTAGCGTGCAACTGTTCACATTCACATGTGTGTAAAACCCATTCATCACTAAAGCCAGCAGGCCACGACTATGTAATGATCAGCCTTATCCGTTGAATTGCACTAGTTAAAATTGGGTCAGATGTTACTATATATGATTAAGAGTTAAAAGAATGAGAATTACAAGTGAATAAATAAAATAAGGGTGTATTTACAAAATTCACATGGAACTTATAACAACACAATAAAACCAGGAAGACTTAGACTATTTCACGAGTTCACACTAACATGCAATCGCAAATTATCAATGTTGCATATCTGGCGTGCTGTCCGGGAGGAGGGCTCCGAGCTCGGAACCCAGAGTACTCCCCCTGTCCTTGACTGAGGTAGATACCAGCCAAGAGTGAGGTGATGGGGTGGCGGAGGGATGCTGCGAGACTGTCATGTGACGGAGGTGAGGGACGGCTATATATATATGCGTCACTGCGTGATGATTGGTTGGATTACATGACCGTGCTCCTCCCGAACTTAGTTAATAAAACTTCATTAAAAGCAAGGAGTCCAAGAGTATGTAACCTAAACTGTCCTTAAGAATCCCAATGTGTTGAAGTTCAAGTGTTCACCGGGATATACTATAGTGATGTTATGTATGACACTGAAGCTTTGTAAACACGCGCCGTATATGACAGTGTCACAGATTTGTCAAACTTACTTTGACCATTTGTTACTTGACCATTTGTTAATGAGATCATTTCAAATATAATTTTGTCTTCCTGTTCTTTCAAACACAAGCACGGTGACTACCAAAATGTCTGAAATATTGTGAAACCTAAGTTAAGGAACTTAAGTTCCCACTTAGCTAGCACAGTATTTTTTCATTATTCTTTAAAAAAGTAATTGAACATACAAGTAATTTGAATTTTTACTGCCTCATATTTCAATAGTTATGTTTCCAATAAAATTATTTTGGAGCATTGTAATGAGAGGACAAATGCATACCTAGTAAATTTCTTGACAGCCTGGAAAATACGTATTACACAGAATTCTCCTGTTTGGATTTTTAAACCTCAAAATGTCTATAAAATCATAGGGCGGGGCGGGGCATGGCAGGGCAGGAGAGCAGCTGGCTGGCGTTGCCACAGCCTATGGCCAAAGCAAAACAATTTGACACAAAACAGAGGAAGCTATAAAGGGAATCTAATCAGTGAACAGCAGGTGAATGGCATGAGCTAAACGAGGTAACAAGCAGGTGGGGGTAACAAGGGGGTGGGGTCAGATGCCACAATGACAGCGGAGCACATGGTAAGCTGTCACGACACAGACCATGCGGTCCAACACAACAAAACACGTGGACAAGTCACAAGACAACCAAAACCATAAAGCACCATCTCCTCACAAAGTCTGAAATGGCTTTCCTGTAGCTCAGTGGTTAGAGCATGGCGTTAACAACGCCAAGGTCATGGGTTCGATCCCAGGGATTGCACATACTCAATGTATAGTGATCAATGTGTAGTATAATGCAATGTAAGTCGCTTTGGATAAAAGCGTCTGCCAAATGCCTAAATGTAAATGTTATTTCCAAAAGTTACAGTCATTCACATTTGAGGAAGACTCTACAAAAATACAATAATCAGTGTTGCATTTTTCCCAAAATGAGAAAGAGCTTTACACTTCACAGAATCTCACATTCCTTCAGCACATAGACTGATAACAGAAATACACATAATTATCAAGAAAAGGAACAAATATAGCATGTGTAGAAAAGAGTAACATAAACCTGGGAATCGTTGTTCAGATAAACATGCATATAACAGATGCCCTCTATAACAAGTTGCAAAAAAATTAACCACACTGAAACAGTTATGAGTAATGAGTTTGTACATCCCTTTGTACATAGGAGCTTTATTAGTTAATGCAACACACCCCATCAACAAATAAAACCAGTATCCTTTGGAGGGAAACTGAATCATAAACAGAAATTTTACCAATAGGATGTAATTGTTTTATTTCTCTGTAGAGGCAGGTAGATTAATCTACATAGTATTTATGTAAGCACACTGTACCGACATACCATATGGGGCTCTGAAGCGAGAACGTAACGTCACATCTGACGTATGAGCGTTTTAATTTTTGGGCATTTGGGCGTTCTTTCTTTGAAGAATTCTTTACTGGAGTGTCAGAGAAAGCATCTGAACAGAAACCTGAACAGAAAAACAGAAAAAAACAGTATGCAGCCACACATTCCTACAGATAAATCCATCATTTTTTAGCCATCCTGTACATTTTTCTGTACTTTTAGGCATCTTAATGCAACAGTTCTCTAAAAAAAGTAATCTTTTGTTTGTGCACAAGGGAAATTATAGCGCAAATAACTAAAATTAGATGGCTTACATTAAATATGTAGTTTCCGATTAGTAGAGCTACAAAAAGTTGCCCTATTAAGTCACAATTTCGGAACGCCCCCATGTATGCGTGCGTTCATGCATCTTTGTTACATTTCAGTCTATACCTACTACTCCAAAACGAAAAAGCAAAAACAGTATTTTAGAATTTTTGCTTATTAAACTTATCTAGAGGTATGTAGACTTATGTAGAGCTGATAGTGCTATGCTTATATTTGTAGTAGAATGCATACAATTACACAAACTATATAAACATGGAGGTGGGGTAGGTGCAGATGTTTTAAACTGTGTTTTAACCTGTGGCAGTTTTCTACACTTCTGCTCGTGTAGATTCCATGTTGGCTTCTATATGCAAAAATGTTAAGTCATGAATCTTTATTAAACGCTGGTCAACTTGCTTACATTTCCTCCAGCTAAAATAACTCAATTGAGTTTCAAGCATTTAATTCATTTATCTACAAGCTTTATTGATATTCAGTTAGATCTCACAATGCATTTCACTGAATGTCTCTACAAGTATCATTTACAATTACTCGCACAACAAACTCTGTTCTCCTGATTCCACATACGACCTTAGGAATTGAGTACACAGATAAATAGATTTAAATACAATACCTTTTACATAAACATGTTTATTCAGAGATTGTGAAATGTTTAGTTTTCCCAAGATTACGTAGTATGAATTCATAAGGAAAGAATTAATCTAGCAGTAAAATCAGTCATAATTAAAATTTCACAAGAAGCCAATAATGATGCCACTCAACTTTCCGTCATTATAAAGAAAATATTTAGAAATACTTATGTCTGTCTGCATAGACATAAGTCTGACATTTCTTTATTGTCTCTGTGACACCAGAGATGTCTGTCTTTAATTACACAATGTTCAGTATCCAACCACCAGCACTACTTCAAAATAATGTGAACAAACTGAAGGGAAATAAAAAAAAGACGAAAGGAACAGGTACTGAAGGTGGTGTGTGAAGAACACACGTTCATCACTCCAACTTCATTCCCGGAACTTTCGCTTGAATCCTGAAAAGGATAACACAATACACTTGTACTTAACAACAACAAAAACTTAATCACCAATGAAAATATTTCAATCAATGAAAATGTTTCACTCACTTCCCCAAAATATCTTTGACCTGGTTCTTTAACATGGAAGTATATTGATCAATCTCTGCCTGCAAAAGAAAGCAACATTATCAAAAGATTCTGTGGTGTAGTGAGCATCAATACCTCAAGTGCGGGGAAATCCAAACCCAACAACAGAAGGCAAAGTACTCAGTGCTCACTGCATGAAATGTAGACATCACAGGCCTGTGTGTTAAATGTTTTGAAGTGTCAAGTTGTTGCTGCCCTGTAAATATTGTAGCATGACTAAACACCATATGGTTTAGATTAGATTAGATTCAACTTTATTGTCAGTGCAAATTAGAAGTTCAATATGAACATATATACAGATATATAGAAAAAGATATAAATAAAAGCTATATATAAATTTAATTTACAGAATATATATATATGAATATACAGTATATAAGTGAGCAGAGATGGACATTGTGCATAGAATATATAAATTAATGTACAGATTGTGCAGAATAAGACATATATAGAAACTATATATAGATGAATGTACATTATGTGCAATAGTATGAATATACATATGAATAAATATGAATAACTTTACAGCTGGATGGATATGCAGGGAGTATACATATACACACACACACATATATATATACCTACATGAATAAACATATATTAGTATACAGTCTATATAGAGTCTATATCCAATTACGAGTCGGCCAGCTTCACACTGAGGACATCTGCCTACTGGTTCTGAAGGAATCCACCGCTGGGATCGTCCTAAGGCACCCATGGCTCATTTCCCATTATGATCCCTCATCTTGTGGTCAACTGGGGAAGTCCTGAAGTGGGGCATAAACTGCTTTCCTCAATGTTTCCCTAACCTCCCAAGAAGTCACCCCTACTCCTGTGATTCCAGTTAACTCCATGTCCATTGAAAGCCCTCTGGAGAACCAATCTGTTGACATTTCCAATTCCCCTGCTGCTTATAGCTTTTTAGTGCCCAAAAAGGACAGAGGCTTGAGGCCATGCATCGATTACCAGGCAGTAAACAAGATCAATCAATGACATAGATGTCTCACTTCCCTGAGAATCTTGAAAATTTTAGAGAAGCTAAAAGGCTTAACCCCAGAGGCAAGCCAGGTGGGCCCTTTTCTTCACACGATTCCACTTTACCATCTCTTATTTTCCAGGGGACTAAGAACACCAAGGCTGATGCTCTCTCGAGACTCCATGCTCCAGATGGCCTGTCAGAAAATCTCGAACCCATCCTTGCCTCTAGTATGATTGTCAGCTCGATTCATTGATCCCTGGACGAGGACATCACAGCCGCCAATGTCTCCGATCCTGCTCTGCCGGTCATCCTGGGACCAATCAAACCCTCTCACTGCTGAAGGATCGCTTCTGATGGCCTGCAATGGCCAATGACATCAGAAGGTATGTGAAAGGATTCCAGGAATATGCCATGGACACTGCTGAAGTACTTATTAATCATGTCATTCACAACATTAGCATCCCTGAAGACATAGTATCAACCTTCACTGTTCACGCATTGGTTCCAGGGGAGCGTGAGGGTCTGGGCACACCAACATCAACGTCATCAACATCATGCAGATGTCCGCATAGCTCTACTCCTTTCCATGCAGGACAGAAGGTATGGCTTTCCACTCGGGACATCCGACTGAGACTTCCCTGCAAGAAGCAGAGTCCCAGATTTATTGGTCCCTTCCCCATCATCCATCAAGTAAACCCAGTCACCTATGAACTTAAGCTCTCCTCACAATACAGAATTCACACTATGTTCCATGTTTAACTCGTCAAGCACTGTCACCTGTTTCTCCTGTCTCCACAGAGCCTGGTCGCGTAGACGATCCTCCTCTTCCAATGGTGCTGGAGGACGGAACGCTGTACTCGGTCAAGGAGATCCTGAGTTCCCAATGTCGTGGTGGTAAACCAGAGTACCTGGTCGATTGGGAGGGGTACGGACCTAAGGAAAGATCATGGGTCCCAAGAGATGACATACTCGATCCCAATCTCCTGATGGAATTCCACACCACTCATCCCCAAGCTCCAGCTCCACAAGGTCGAGGCCTCCCACCACAACGCCTGGGTATTCAGCCCTCAGGAGCAGGCCATGGAGGGGGTTCTGTCATGGAAACACCAGGCACACCACCAATCAACCATCCCAGTCACCCGAGTTCTAACCTCGCACACCTGACCTTCATCCAGTTAATCACCAGCACAACACTATAAGAGCTCACAACTCACATGGTCACATTGTGTGGTCTCCAATTTGGAAAAGGACTCATACTTATGCTAAGCTACTTACCTGATTCCACAATTCCAAGTTCTCCGATTTCTCCCCTGTGTGCTCCTGTGTTTATTTTCTGTCTGCTTACCTGCATCCAGCATCTGAAACCAGCTCCTGGAATTCCATCAGCCACTCCAGAGTTACTCAAACCTGGTAAAAGAGATCCCATCTGTCTGCTTCATCATCTGTTTTTTAAAGGACTTAATATTTGCCAGTACTCACCTGCTCCCAGTTCCCTGCATTCCTATGTACAATAAATCTGCCTGGTTGATTTTACTCATATCTGTGTCTCAAGTCTGACTTATAGTTACATTATTAGATTCACGTCTGGTAGAATGAGGTTGTTTTATGAAAAGAGCAACTTTGTTTCTAAAACAAAAACCCTATTTCAAATTATACCAATAAGTCAAGAATTCTTTGTTATGCACGTAATGATCAGCTATGCAATATAAAAGGTAAGATTTAAAGATAAATAGTGCAGTGCATATTTCTACTTGTACTTCATGACGAATGTTAACCACATTTTGTTTTTGCTCCTTGAACAGGTAACACCGCTTTAGGTTACACTTCTTTACATGCAAAATTACTTTCCATCAAAATAAAGTGTTAGCAGATATTAAGCACATAGTCTGTTAACACTATAATGACTGGTAGTTGAAAAGCGCTATATAAAAAAAAAACCTGAACTGAATTAAAGCAGTTGAAAAGGTATTTATTGTTAGTAGAAGGTCTAAGTGCACTATTGATTTTTCTCATTCTACACATTGGAGTTTTGGTTCCTTGCCACTGTCAGCCTGTTGGCTTGCTACCATTTAACTTGGCTTAGAGTTTTTATATGGTTTTAATATTGCTTTTACCATAATGATTTAACTGCAATTCTCAAGACTTTACTATTGGGCTATTTCTTTGTCTCCCATTCTGCTTCACTATGCAATGTTCAGATATTTTGATATGGTATTACTGCAAATCCCTTATACCCCTGTCCCATAAAATTTTATCTTTCTCAGAGATAAAGATGCTGCTGAGATCACTATGTAACCTAGAACAGCATATCTTGCTTAATTAGATACCTATCGTCCATCATGTTAATTGACTAAATGTTGCATAGTCTCCGAAGAACATTTTTTAGTAGGCAGTCTGAATACATTACCCTCTGATAAACCACTGAGATTTGTATGAGTCTTCACACATAATGACAGGTATTTCTGGTGCACGTCCATTTATTGTCCAAATGTGTTTTGTAGTTATCATCAGTTCAATAAACTCTATATTCATAAACTAATTACAATCTTAGTATCCTTAATTAGCTCTACTAATATACATCTTATAATACACAATAAAAAATTGCAATAATAGCATGTATTCTGTAATTACTGCCATTTTAGGCCCATCACATACCACAGCGCTGCCACACTGCCAGGCACACATAAACATACATAAAGAAATGCACCAATCTGATCTGACATTCCACATCTCAACCTACCCAGGTTTACATCCTCTGTATGCCTCAGTGTATATGTCCACTCAGTATACGTTTACAATCTTTTAACTCAGTTCCTGTTTACATTCATTGTACTTACTACTCTTCCACTGAGTGCAAAACTTATGCAATATTCCACTGCTTATAGTGCAATAACTGCCACGGAAGATTTGTACAATACAATGACCTCCACAATTATTGGCACCCCTGTTTAAGATGTGTTAAAAGCTGTAAAATAAATTTAATTTTTATTGGAGAAGCATAATCTCAAGCTGAAAATTTTTGAAAAATCTAACCTTTAACTCAAGTGAATTTAAATAAATAAAATCCATGACTAAAAAATAATCGTTTTTATAAAATCACCCGTTCCACAATTGACACCCCTGACAATTCCTATAAAAAAATTGAATTGAAGCATTTTTGTAATTTTTTCTGTAGTTTTTAAAGTTGCTCAGAGTATCTAGGAACTTTAAATTAGTAATTCATGACTTCCTGTTTCCCTGTGGTATAAATATGATGTGACACAGAGGCATATTTCTCTTATCCACTCATCAACATGGAAAAGACAAGAGAACACCCTATTCAAGTAAGGCAGATGTGTGTAGACTTTCAAAAGTCAGACAAGGGCTACAATAAAATAGCCACTCGCCTAAACTTGCCCAAAACAGAAAGTTTTTTTTTTTTGTCCCCAAGTAGAAGTGGGGGTGTGTTAGTAAATTAGTTGCGGAAGAAAAGACGAAAAAGATGAGTTTTTAGTTGTTTCTTAAAAATGGCTAATGACATCAGCCATTCTGATGGAGATATGGAGTTCATCCCACCAACCGGGCAGAGTGAAAGAGAGAGTCCAGGAGACTGATTTCCTCCCTCGTTGGGATGGAACCACCAGGCGACGTTCGTTAGCAGAACGCAACTTCCTGGTGGGCACATAAGTGCGAAGGAGTGAGAGTAGGTAGGGAGGTGCAGATCCAGTAGTTGCCTTGAAGGCAAACATCAGA
>JAZGTI010016138.1:0-12963 GCA_036877585.1 Botia kubotai
TACAACATCCAGAAAGAGTCCACTCTGCATCTTGTGCTGCGTCTCAGGGGAGGCATGCAGATCTTCGTCAAGACCCTGACGGGCAAGACCATCACTCTTGAGGTTGAACCAAGTGACACCATTGAGAATGTGAAGGCCAAAATCCAGGACAAAGAAGGCATTCCCCCTGACCAGCAGAGGTTGATCTTTGCTGGCAAACAGCTGGAAGATGGGCGCACTCTGTCAGACTACAACATCCAGAAAGAGTCCACTCTGCATCTTGTGCTGCGTCTCAGGGGAGGTGTCTGATTATAATATTAATGCTAACTGTCCATCTCAGCAAATGACATTTATTGTTTTTCAGTCTCTTGTTCACATGCACACCCCTTATTTCCCCATTTCCTTTTTTACTTTTGAACCATGATGGCAAAATAAAAGCATTGAAATGAATAAAATTGCTTGTTTTTGTGTCTATTCATTAAGAAAATTTTCACAGTTAAAAAGTTAAATGGCACCTCAGTCTCACAATAGCAATTGTTGTAAAATATAAATGGGATTATACATAACTGAATTTGAAAACTTCAAAGAGATTCCCTCTTAAGATTAAATGGGTTTTGAAGGACCTAAGCATTGAAGTTGGAATGGTTAAATATTTTAAGAAACTAAAATATCTAATTTATAGAATTTCGTTTATTTATATGCATTACATATTCAGATGAAGTCTGAATTTCTTAAAATGTGACCCCTATGAGGGCTGTTGAACAGTCCCTGACCTGTAACTTCAAAAATGGTAAGGTGTTGCCACCACCTGTCTTCAAGAAAACAAAGTAGCAATTGCTGTACTTAGCCTTCGCTATCAAATACGTACGTAAGATTTAAGAGAAAAAAGTTTGTGTAAAGTGTGAATAAATCATGTTAAGCTTTCACATTTGTCTCGTCCTTTATCAATAACCGTAATATAAAATATATTACCGAACCAAAAGGAAAAGACAAACAAGGCCGTATTCTTAAACAACGATTGTCTGTAAATCCCAAATTAAACAACGTAAATAATCCCAATGCATGCAATAGAACAATTTTCTTATAAATGGGTTTATTTGGCGACTTGAACTGTATTTGTTTCTGCTAGTGTTTCACGAATAAGGCCAATAGTTTTAAGTAAATTAGGGGGACGAACCTGCTGCACAACAGTAAAAGTAGAGCAACGACAGCTGCTTGGAGGCTGTCATTGACGTAGGAGCATGGCTCAGACCTGGGGTAGCTTTTTCTTGTCGCTGCTCGATTACAAAACAGAGAAATTTGTCATCGCTAAAAACAAAAAGGTCGGAGTTCTGTTTAGACTATTTCAGCTGGGGGTGATTGGATATCTGATCGGGTAAGTGCCTAATGCTCGAAATATTTAGACGTGACAGAGCGGGCTCTGTCAGTTTATAGAAAGAGTTAATTTTAAAGTACACGTTTAAAGAACTCAGAAGTCGTTTCTTTTTTGACAGAAGCTGTTACTGTCTAGCAGTTTTAGCAAACCAAATGCAAACAGACAGTATGCAAGCTCCATATCTTGCTCGGACGTTATTTATGGCAAGAGAAAGACTGAATCCACTATAATGTCACACACCGGCTTGTGGTCGTTTTGTCAGTTCCACGCTGGTGAAAGGGTGTCTGTGTATGTTAAGACGCAAATGAGAGATTACTATTTTGTCTGTGATTTAATAGAATCTGACAGATCCTTTATTTCAACTGCCTAATTATTTTTACATGTGTTTGCGGTGGTGAATATCATGCTGTACGGCTCTTAATGACAGAAACGCTGACCGTAAAAGATTAACGTAAAATGACCTGGATTTAATTCCACACCTTACACATAAAAACACAAGCACACGTTTATGATTGCCATTTAAAACGGCTAAATTGTTGTATCTTGCCTAAATGCACTGTGGGGTGAAACTACTCTCCATAGTGTGGCCATATATAGTAGTCTCTCTCTCTCTCTCTCTCTCTCTCTGTCACTCTCTCTGTTCATCACCATTTTTTCTATATAAAAACCTATTTAAATATATAATTGTTTTTTATACTTTTTCAAATGTAAATTTCTGTTCTTCTCAAACTGTTTAATATTCTTTATGGATGTATCCTCTCAAGGTGGGTTTTTATTTGGAAGAAAGGATATCAGGAGACTGAGGAAGCCATCCAGAGTTCTGTAATCACTAAACTCAAGGGTGTAGATCTCACCAACAGTTCTACATATGGTCTGCAACTATGGGGGTCAGAGGACTATGTCATCCCTGCTCAAGTAAATGCACCGTTTTGCTGTATTTATAAACTTGTGTTGTAGGTGTTATGAGTCTATATAATTTTGAACCATAAACCAAGTTTAATTAACTTCTGCAGTGTATGCTGACAGAAACAATTGCTTACAACAATTGAATTAATATATTTATTAGAGGACATATTCTCATGGCAATGGATCATTTTAGGTAGCCCATTTCCTTGGCCTTACACCGCATAAACATGACTTTTTCTTTTTGATTAACTGAAGACCAAATAATTCAGTAGATCCCAATCAACAGGATCCAAAATCTGAAGCATGTAGGTGCTGAGGAGAAAAGTGAGATCATTGCAAAAGATACAAAATGTTAGTTGTGCAAATTCATTTGCAAGTAGTTTGCTGTCTTAAACCAATGTTAAGTAGGTATGACAGCTGACGTGAGAAAACGAAAAAGATTCATAACACTGAATACCTGCTATAATGCTTAAAACATTTGGTAATATTTTTATTTTGTGATTTGTATATTTCATGTGTGTGTTTAAGGGGGACCGGGTCTTCTTCATTGTAACAAATTACCTAGTGACTCCAAACCAAAGATTGGGTTTCTGTCCAGAGGTAAGAGACGGTTGTTTACCCCACAAAAAATGGCAAAAAACATACTTTTGCACTTTTTAAGCTACTTTTGCACTTTTAAAATCTATACCAGACTTTCATACAACAGAGGGAAGAGTTGTGTTGTTTCAAAGTTAGGATCTGGGCTGACATAGGCTTATGGAGGTCTCCAAACAAAATGGGTTTCTGTAGAAAACCACAAAGTTTATTGCATTTGTTTGATTCATTTCACCTATTTCAGAATCCAAAGGTGCCAGATGGCCTGTGTACTTATGATGATGACTGCATGGATGGGGAAACTGTCATAGCAGGCCACGGTAAGCACAAAACCTTCATTAAGTATTAGGCTTTATTACTGAACACATGAAGTTTTATAAAGAGCAACTTTTGCTTGTTCAGCAAGCCTTAAGAGAATATGAAACTGTTTTATAAAATAACACATTGGCAGGTTTAAATTTACAGCCTCACAGGAGACTGTATTTTATTATTGTTTATTCAGGAGTGAAGACAGGCCGCTGTCTAAACGACACAGGGACATGTGAGATTCATGCCTGGTGCCCTGTTGAGCAAGGCCATACACCTAGGTAAGAAAATGTTTTTTTTAACCACTCTATGTACACTGTAAAAACAACTGTAAAAAAAGCTTTGCTGTCTTAAATTGTTACGTTTAATTAACTTGGCAAGTATTTGTAATCTTGACTAGTGTTACGTTGCTGTAACCTATGAAAAATAGTTGAAAAATTGCTTAACTTATTTTTATAAGCTACACCAGTCAGGATTTAAAATATTAAATTGAAATTACTTAAGCAATTAAGCTAAGTTGATTCAACCTAAAAATGTAAGGCAGCAAAGCTTTTTTTACAATGTACTCTCAGTTAAGGATGCATTAAGCGATTTCTGAATAACGCTGTTGAAAACTGAAATCAGCACCCAAATAAACAATTTTGTGGATATTTGCTAGATGTCTGTTCTGTGTGTTCAGCTGTTAGTCGTTGCCTGTTCTGCAAGTGTTCATTATTTTGAGAGCGGAGCAATGAAGGGAGGGGTCTGTTTGTTTGGGTGTCGATTTCAGATATTAAGTGTATGTCAGAAATCACTTACATCAGTTAATCGATGTTTAAGTGTAGTGAATCAACTTTTTGCAGTATTTATCCAAGTTTATGCCTGTATGAATCCGTTCCAAGATAAAGGACACATTAGTTTGTATATGTAATGTGTCAAATGTTGCAACAGGGAGCCCATGCTGGCAAAGGCAGAAAACTTCACAGTCTATGTAAAGAACTTCATCAAGTTTCCAAAATTTGCTTTCTCCAAGTAAGTTCAAATTAGGTGCATGTTTTAGCCTGTTTATGTATGTTTTAGAGGCTAGAAAATAAATGTTCATGGTTTTCTTGAAGTAAATATGTGTGCTCAGAAAGGATCCCCCATTTTGGGTTGTAAGAATGTTTCTCTAACGTTTCCATTATGTTACAAAAATGTTATAAACATTACTTTGAAAGTTATAAGAACGTTCAAAACCTCCAGTTAGACCTTTTAATTAACATTATTGCTTGGTTATCAGAATGTTATTTAAACATTTTTTAATTCTGTAACATTTTTAAAACATTCCACTGACAATTTAAAAATAATGTTTTCATATAGATTCTAAATATAGAAAAAAGTTCTAATAACATTACTCCAACATTACTCCATGTTTTCTGATAACATTGAGAGAACTTTTACAGAACATTGACCAATGTTCTGAGAATGTTCTCTGTGGTCTATACATATTTATGGCCAGATGACACTACAGGTTGTTGCAAGTGCATTTGAACATATAAGCATAATTTGCATGTAACCTAGAATATCCCCTAAATGCATTTGTACTAGGTTTCCTCTGGCTGAACATTTTGCATGTTATTTACATTGCAAAGCACCATCAGAGTCTGATGTGCAGGTACTTTCAACTGCTTAAAATCTTTTTTTCACAGTATGCTGTTAAAGCCTCTAAATGAATTTCAGCTAAATGAAAAATTAAATCTAGAATCTTAAATTAAGATATCTTAAATTAAATCTAGAATCTTAATCTAGATTGCTTATGCAATGTGCATGTGCTTTACATCATGTAGTCGTGTGAAAGAGCAGGCCTGACTGGGCACAGTAATGTGTTATGTTTGGATACTGATGGCACAGCACAAGCTGCTCTGAATATCTGGCTCTTGCTCATCTCTATTTATATCAACACAGTGTGTGGTGCATATGCTGAGACTGGCTGTTTTTATATCCTTTGCCATGACAACAACAAGCCCTGAACATTTCAGCTTAGGTGACAGGGTGACACTTGTTCCTCTGTTCTTACACTAGACAGACATTACCAGTTCTGTGTAAAATTCATAATTCATGCATTCATACAAGTTCTCCACAATGTAGGATAGACTAGATGTTAACAAAAAGAGTTTATCTTCTCCTGTTTATCTTCTCCTATTTGAAGATCAAATGTCCTGCCATCCGGCAACAGCACGTATCTGAAGACATGCAGATATAATAGGAATGATCACCCCTACTGTCCTATATTTCGTGTGGGAGATGTGATACAATGGACTGGCTACAGTTTTCAGGATTTAGCAACAAAGGCAAGTGCTTTGAATTCTATAGTGACAAACAGATGTCTACCATTATAAACACACTGGTCGCTCATTTGCAAACAGTACATTAGTGCATGAGCAAAGACAGAGAAATGCTTTAACCAAAAAAGAGAAAAGAATATGAGTCACATGTTAGATCCAGTCAGTTTAAATAAGATTATGTTGTTCTTTGATTATGTTGTTCACAAACTTCAGAGAGTGCAAAGACATTGTGAGATATTGACAGTCCAAATAGTGTGAAATAGATTTTAGGAATATTTATTTTTATTTAAAATTGTAAAATATTTTAATAGAATTTTAAAAATATTAGAAAATTTACATTTACGCATTTGGCAGACGCTTTTATCCAAAGCGACTTACATTGCATTATACATATGCATATACAGTATGTGCAGTATGTGCAATCCCTGGGATCGAACCCATGACCTTGGCGTTGTTAACGCCATGCTCTAACCACTGAGCTACAGGAAAAATGTTCCTGGTTAACAGGTTTTAACGCTGAGACTGTGGCTGGAGTCTTCATTTTGTTATGAAGCTAAAAACAAAAGGCCTAGTGTATTTTTTAACATGTTTTCCCCTCTCCATTACACAGGGTGGATCTATTGGAGTTGGAATCGAGTGGAATTGTGATTTGGATAAAGATGATTCTCATTGTATTCCTGAATATAGCTTCACACGCTTAGATTCTTCTGAAAATTCGAACAAATCTTTCCCTTCAGGTTACAACTTCAGGTATTGCTCTGACTGGTTGATTGATTACATTTAGCTCAAAGATTAAAATGGTTTTAAAAGAGGAACTAAACTACCCCTTCCACTGATGTTGGCAAACCTGAGGTTATTGATGTTACAGAATTAGATACTTTTCTTATGTGCTAAAAATGAACCATTCCCTTTTTGCTGTCAGAGAGATTTAATTTCTATTTATTGTTAACTATCATGTATTAGGGACAATATACAGTCATGGCCAAAAATATCAGCACCCTTGCAATTCTGTCAGAAAATGCACTCATGTTTATTTTTTTTGTTTGCATTGGAACGACACAAAAACAGAAGAAAAGTCAAATCTAATAGAATTCCACAAAGAAACCAAAAAATTCCACACAGAACCCACTGTCCAAAATTATGGGCATCCTTAACTTAATTTGGTAGCACCCCTTTTGAAAAAAAACTGAAATCAATCGCTTCCTGTAACYATGAATGAGTTTCTTACACCTCTCTACTGGAATTTTGGACCATTCTTTTTTTGCAAACTGCTCCAAGTCATTAAGATTTGAAGGATGCCTTCTCCCATCTCTCCACAGGTGTTCTATGGGATTCAGATCTGGACTGTGTCTTCCAGCAGGACAATGACCCGAAACACACTTCAAAAAGCACTTGTTTGATTACAAACAAAAGTGCTGGAGAGTTCTGAAATGGCAGGCAATATTCAGAACTCTCCAGCGCTTCTGTTTGTAACCAAAACGAGTCGTTTTTCAAGTGTGTTTCGGGCCATTGTCCTGCTGGAAGATCCATGACCTCAGGTGGAGACGCTGCTTTCTGACACTATGTTGCGCCCCAAAATTCTTTGGTAATCATTAGATTTCATGATACTGTTCACACAGTCAAGGCATCCAGTGCCAGAAGCAGCAAAGAAACCCCAAAACATCTTTGAACCTCCATCATGTTTGACTATAGGGACTGTGTTCTTCTCACAGTTGTGTCTAAATACAAATTACAGGAGCATCACATGCTTAAAAAGCAACAATTTTGTCCAATCCTTTTTCTGTGTGAAAATGGACATGAGGTCTGTGTGAAATTTTATCAGGTTTGACTTTTCTTCTCTGTTTTTTTGTGTTGTTCCAGTCCAAACAAAAACAAAAAGCATGTGATTACCAAAACATTTGCAACTGGAGAGAAGTGTTGCATTTTCTGACAGAATTGCAAGGGTGCCAATATTTTTGGCCATGACTATGTGTGATGTGTTTACAAAATATAACTTAAAGCATCTTTAATTCATTTTCCTTTAAAGTATCTGTCTTTGTTTGATTACAGTATTATTACACTGGTTGACATATGTTTCACTCATCATTAAGGTTTGCTCGATATTTCCAAGACGCGACAGGGGATACCTATCGGAATCTATATAAAGTGTATGGCATTCGCTTTGATATACTAGTGAATGGAAAGGTAAGAGAATAATAAATCTAAATCGCTTTTACTAAAATTACAATTAAAAAAACTTGACTCTATCAACCTTTGTAGGCTGGGAAATTCAACATTATTCCTACAATGATCAATATTGGCTCTGGACTTGCTTTAATGGGTGCTGTAAGTATATTGACCAGTAACAAATGAATTGCAGTGCTATTTACCTGTGTCTGCTCCGACTGATGCTCATATCATTCCACAGGGAGTTTTTGCCTGTGACATGATTCTCCTCTACATGATGAGCAAGAGCTCCTTCTACCGAGAGACTAAATTTGAGGCAATCGCAAAGTAAGATTGTACTCTGGAGTTTGTGTGATGGAGGTACCATTTCATGCAGATTAACAGTTCATATAAACAAATGTTGCTTGCTCTTTGTTTGCTATTTTAATCATCTGATTTTCATTTTAAAAATGTAGTGGATTATTATTTACCATTTCCTAAAATTAATAATGTTTGCACCTGTAGAAAATCTGGAAGGCACAGGGAGAAGAAACATACAAGACATCATGGTCACCATCGCCAAGATAGACGACACAAGAGGGAGGAGAAACAGACAGTTGAGATAGAGATGCAGCCACTGACATCAGTATCATCTCAGACCAATAGCAACCCAGAGAGAGAAATACGGCCCACAGGCTCAGCACTCAAAACTCATAGTCCTGAAAGAAAGCCACTGGGTTCAGTATCATTCAGGACTCAACAGGGGACAGAAAAACAGACCATTGCACCTGTTACCTCCTTAAGAGTGCCTCGCAACCAGTAGAGGATTTTACTGTCACTGAATCCTATTGGATTTAACGTGGACATGCAAAGTTGTGATGGGAATTTTTGTTACAAGAAAACATTTATAATGGATATGTTTAACATTAATATTAAACTAAATTCATTAATTTATTATATATCTTACCTGCATTGGCCCCCAAAAATTAGGTCTGAAAATGAAGACCAAATTGTCAAACCATTATTAAATAAATCTTTAAACTTTTCAAGAACAATTCACTTCATAGCTTTCTTTTTAAATAAATATAGTAAAAATGTGTTAAAAAAGTAATATTTGAATGACTGAATTTCTGTATCTCATGGTCTTGATAACCTTTTAATCCATGGGTCTGCTTAAATGTCTCTCAGTTCCCTAAGAAACATTCCTCTTCTGAGAATGGTTCACTCGACATTGTATATGAAGCATCCTTGTTGGAATATATACCAATGGTGACCATCCAAAAATGGAGCACAAAGTTTACATGTAACCTGAGAAGCACCAATGGTGTTAGGATGCTATTGGAACAGTTTGACTTCAATTCCAGCAGGTAACAATTGTGGTGTCCTTGATCAAGGCAGCTGATCCTTGATTGCTCCCTGGGCACAGATGTGCTGCCAGCTGCTCCGTGTGTGTTCAATCCTCACTGGTATGGATGTAAGCAGAGGTCACACTTTGGGTATGGGTTACCATACCTGACAAATACATCACTTTCATTTTCACTGCATTTTAATATCATATTTGGTCATTCTAAGGCCTTTGCAATATTAAATTGCAAAGCTTTTGACTTTTTGTTCAACATTGTGTCCCTGGGGGCTTGATGAAGTTTTATGTTTTGTCATGAAACAGAACTAACTTCAATATGGCCAAACTTTACACACATCGCCAATGTGCACCAAGATGTAAGGGTCCAACCTCTGAAGCTACCATGAGTCTATGCTGGTTTCACACACAGGAACGCTTAATTACAAACAAGCTTCACTTGTTTTAACAGTACATAGACTTTATAAAACCACACAATTAAACCCAAGTTTAACCATCATGTTAAAGATTTATTTTCATCAAAATAATCAAAGCAATCTGAGATAAAACAACATGGTTTACAGTTTGTAGTTGGTATTGTGTTCTTGATATCTGGAGCTCACAGAATGTTTTATATAAGGCAAACAGATAATAGAGTCGTTAACGGATTACTCTACATTACAAACACATCCCTAATCTGAAAACAAGTTTAAGGAAAATAATCAAAGATGATGATTAAGGAATTTGACAACACACACTATTTAAATATTTGCGGTTCAGTGCATTAATTGGTACTGAGAAAAATAGGTAACTGGGAAACCTATGGTACAGCAATAAGCACTATTCACTATTCTAATCCCTAATAAGAGATTAGATTAGTATCTCTATCATGTTACTTTTCTACATCAACATTGCTGTTGTACTTTCTACTTTGTAAATCTTGTTCAGTACACATGCACCATCCCGTAGAGGAAAGTCCAAAAAAGCACGTAGGTGAAGAGGCCACCCACGAGTCCTCCGGTAAAAAGCAGACGCCTAGATTTGAAGCACTTGTTCCATCGACGACCGGCTTTCAGAATCAGGAGCAAAGACAACAGGAAAGAAGCTAGGAAATAAAATACGAAGCCGTATAGTCCTGTTAGACCGAGGATGCCCGCTGTAGCCCCGGACAGAGCTGACACGGACGTGCGGCAGTAGTCGAGCACAGCGGCGTTTCCTCTGACTGACACTTCGCTGATGAACTGCGGTCCTTCGCGTTTGGCTGCTAGCGTGGCCATATTATGGTCTTAAAACACACTGAAAGACAACACAGATGTGAAAAACAGACCGTGATATAAAGCACGATTAGAGATCGCAATGCGGTTTCGCCTTAAACCCCCCGTACTCACCGTTAGGGTCAAGATGGTAATTACACACGAATGAAGAGTCTACCCTCCGGATTTAAGAACGCATAACTTACAATAACGCATTGATCATTATACACTATTTATCTAAGTCTAGGATGTACTGTTTTGCAAAATATTAGTAATTATGAATGAAACGTAGCGTGTTTCGTCCTGTCGACCATTTTCTCGCAAAGCACCTTGGGAGTTTTTTTGAAAATATTATTGTCTTATTATTTTTAACAACTTTATAAACAACATATCACGTAACACCAGGAAAGGCATCCACATTCACGACTATAATTCTAAGTAACATTTAAATCTAAAATATATTGTAATTTACCTTTCAACGTTCTTTTACGTTTCTCTCACTCTACAGGAACCGCGAAGGGTCAAAAATCACGCGCCATTAAGCAGCCGTGGACTCTGAACAGACAGAAACTCAACAGAGATATTAGTGTATTAGTACATATGTATTACTGGTGAAATCAGTTTTTTAGCAGTGCAGGAAAATACCATAGACGGCACACGACTCTCATTTAACTGTGCAGGAAGTAGTGATTTATATAATAGATCTTTATGGCCACATTAGTCAGTTGTTCTGATAGGTATGTTCTCGGCATGGATCTGGGAACTACATCAGTTAAAGTCGTGCTGCTGGATGCGGAGTTAAAGACGGTGACAGACTGCAGGAGTTTTCCTACAAACTCCGACATCAGTGACACCCCAGACAAACATGTAAGTAAACTGCGGTGTAGAAAACACGAATTTTAGAGTTAAACAACAACAGTTACCGCTATTGAGCAACCAGAATCATTTGACTAACATTTGACCATTCGCATACAAGCTTACACGCATGTTGAAATGTTTTGTTGTTGTTTATAGGCTAAAGAGCAGGATACTGTACTAATAATCGCCGCTCTGGACAGATGCATGGATGCTTTACCCAAAGACAAGCTGCAAAAAGTAAAAAGTATTGGTATATGTGGACAAATGCATGGCATTTTGCTGTGGAAATCAAAATCAGGTTAATATTTATCCAGAATAACTGCATAAAGCACATTTAACGCACAAATCACTAAAAAAATATCTATTTCACACTCACAAATGACACTACAAAATGTAGATTACAATAACAGGCATGCATTTGGCAAACGCTTTAAAGTGACTTGCAGTGAATTCACGGTATACATTTTAATCAGCATGTGTGTTCTTTGGTGTTCAAATGTAAGTGGAGCTACTTACAATTAGTTTAATAATTAGGGTTAGTACACCTAATAATTTGTCGATCTCTTTTCATTAGGCTGTGAATGGCTGAGGAAGGATGCACACATTAGGTTCATTCCCAAAGATGTAAGTCAGCTAATCACCTGGCAGGATGGGCGATGCAGCACTGACTTTCTTTCTTCCCTGCCTAAACCAGACTCCCACCAGAGTGTGGCCACTGGCTTTGGTTGTGCAACCATCTTCTGGTATATGAAACACAGGTAGCATAACAGCCATGATTTGTAACAAATTTTCAGAAATTTGAGATATTTTATATTTTTAACTAGATGAAGCAGTCTTGTGATTAGGTGGTTTCAAAACATTTAAATGTTATATTGTATATACTGTTCACAGCAATATATTTACTGTTAAAAATTACACAGTATAGTTAATCTACACTATGAAGGTAATCCTGACCTTTACTCCTCCTCGAATTAGGCCGGAGTTCCTGTCAGGTTTCAGTGTGGCAGGCACCATTCAAGATTATGTGGTTTCCATGCTGTGTAGCCTTGACAATTGTGTCATGACTGATCAAAATGCTGCCAGCTGGGGCTACTTCAACACAGTCACCCATCAATGGAATAAAAAAATGTAAGTGACTGAAACAAATGTATATGTTTGTTTTTAAGGTCAACTGTTTAGTCAACTGAAAAAAACAAGTTACTGTTTTTTCAGTAATCTGTGCAGAATTGAATTGTAGTCTCTCCTTATGGGTTTCAGCTAAAGCCTAAATTAGACTTTGTTGTCATATCTTCCAGTCTGAAGGATGCTGGTTTTCCTGTGCACCTCTTGCCTGTAGTGGTGGAGTCAGGAGCTGTGGCTGGTCACACATCTTCTGAATGGTATGGCATCCCTGCTCACACACCTGTAGGAGCAGCGCTGGGAGACTTCCAGTGTAGTGTATACTCGTGCATGACAGACACAGGAGATGCAGGTACAGGGTCTTTCCAATGCTTCCTTTTATGTTATGTTGATTACATTTTACAATGTAAAGCTGTTTGTAATTGAGAGTTAGTGGCATATTAGCTCAGTTGTAAACAGCACTCAACGTGTACTTAACATATTGCTGTATGTGTTTTCCAGTTTGACCTCCAGGTGGAGATGTTATTGCAATGAGTGCATTTGAAAACAGCATATCTTGTACTCACATGTTATTGATCTCCCTCAAGGACATGGGCGATCTTATCTGTTTTATAGATTGTAGTTAAAGATACACTTTTGTGCAACAGCCCTGAGAGACTTGTTCTGAAAACAAGTCAATGTAGCAATTTAATAGTTAAAACTATGTATTTACTAATTTACTTTAATTATGGTCATGTTAAATTAATATGTTTACCTTATTTGATACCAAAAAGATGAATCTGTTTT
>JAZGTI010016139.1:0-12961 GCA_036877585.1 Botia kubotai
ATACGTGCCAATCCAGTACAGTGTATACGTGCCAATCCAGTACAGTGTATACGTGCCAATCCAGTACAGTGTATACGTGCCAATCCAGTACAGTGTATACGTGCCAACCCAGTACAGTGACATGTCGCCAGTTATAGTATATAGGATTAAATGTACAAAATGAGATTCAGAACAGCATAGTAAGTGCAAAGACCTTTTAAAAGGTGAGGGGTCAGAGGTCAGGAGTAATCACAATCTGTTTACTGACAGTCAAGTAATTCTCATGATAAACACAAACAATTTGGAGATGTTTGTCAGATTGCAGCATGTTGTGAATGAATATGGTTAGGGTTAGGGAGTGCTTTACTTCCACCTGCCACTGGTTAAACTCCGCCGGTCATTTCTGTTGTCATTGATCTGCTGATGTCTGCAGTTTTCTCTGATGTCATATGTGCATTTGTCTGTTTTCTTTAGTTTCATTTCAGTTGTGCTCCTGCTTAATCTTGATGTCATTATAAACACATCTTTGTACTGTTGTGTCACAATAACTGTCTGTCATCTTATAAAAGCTTTGAAAGGCTGTTGGCATCAGCAGTGGATTTTTATCCTACAAACAATTTTATTTTGACAAGAAATCAAAAGTGAATTCAAGTAATTGACTGAATACGTACAGAATGAAGCATTTCTTTTAAGAATGTTAAATGTGAAAAAACAGACGACGTTCTTGTCAGTCTAGATGAAGGTTACATTAGCTTTACATTAAACCATTAAAAAATGAAATCACCTACAAACGGAATCTTTTAAAGCCAACATTAAACAGATCAGTTTGTTTAGCAGTTTTGTTCAAATGAATGTTGAACAATCTGACGTCATCAGTGAGAGATCGTCATGTGCTCGTGAGAGCTGCAGGAAGTTTCCACTCAGAACGAACAAATGATTTTTCCACATTCTGACATTTAAATGTACAAACTATCTGAGAAACTTAATTTAGTAATCGTCTAAATCTTTTTCTAATAGACTGAAGACACAGAGCAGCAAATTATCAGAGAAACGTTTCATCTGGTGTCCAAACGAGACGAGAACGTTTGTAATTTCCTCGAGGGGGGGCTGTAAGACACACAAACATCAATATTTCTTAAACCAATAATTATGTCATGTTGTCACGGCTGATTGTGTGGTGTGTGTGTGTGTTTAGGTTAATCGGTGGATCAGACAACAAGCTGATCTACCGACACTACGCCACGCTTTACTTTGTGTTCTGTGTGGATTCGTCAGAGAGTGAGCTCGGGATCCTGGATCTGATCCAGGTGCTGCTGAGCATCCTTTTGCTTTAATGTCACTGTGTTTGTGAGGTGTCTGCTCACCTCTCTGTGTCTGCAGGTGTTTGTGGAGACGCTGGACAAATGCTTTGAGAATGTTTGTGAACTTGACCTGATTTTTCACATGGATAAGGTAAGATGGGATTCAGACACACACATGCACACACAGGTACACTGCACTCCAAAAGTTTTGAAACGAGCTAGAAAAGTGGGGTTTTGGACAATGTTGGCATGAATCCTTTTTAATTTGTGATAATTTTGCACTGATAAGGGACAACACAAACTACGAAAACATATTTTATGACATAAACAGTTTATAGAAAAAACTTAAATTTTCGATTCACCAAAATATCCACCATTAGCAGCTATTACAGCTCTGCATAATCTGGGCCTTCGAGCTGTCAGTTTTTTCAAACATTGACTTGATATATTACTCCAAGCCTCCTGAAGGATTGACCAAAGATGATTCACACTGGTTGAACACTTCTTACAGACATCACGGTCCAGTTCCTCCCATTGAGGTCGGGTGATTGGGGAGGCCATTCCATGACAGAATAAATTATTATTGCTGGTCTTCAATAATAATGTCAAGTTACTTTAATGTATTTGATCCAAAAAATGATAAGGATTTATACTTTATTTATATCGTCCAAAACCACACTTTGCCAGGGGTGTTTCCAACCTTTTGGAGGGCAGTGTATGACTGACTGTTTTGCTGGTGGATGAGACATTTCTAGAGGTTTGTGTGTGTGATTGCAGGTTCACAATATTCTGGCAGAGATGGTGATGGGTGGGATGGTTCTAGAAACCAACATGAGTGAGATCATCACGCAGGTGGATGCCCAAAATAAGATGGAGAAGTCGGAGGTGAGAATAGTGTGTGTGTGTGTGTGTGTGTGTGTGATGGAGTGAGCAGGCATGTATGTGTGTGGAACGCATGACCCAGAATGCTGTTGTGTGATGCTGTTCTTTTGTTCTGAGTCTCTGCTCTGGCTGCACTTCTGTGATGAAACTCAAGATGTGAGCAATTCTTAAGAGAAACTAAATCATGTTCACTGCGTCCATTTGAATGAGGCTTGGTTTCTACAGAGAGCATGTTTCAAGCGTCCAAAAGGTTTTTTACTTTACAACTGTTTCATTTTGATGGAACAGAATGGTAATTCTTTATATTGTTGTGTTTATGATGGTCTCTGCTGAAGATGTTTATTCACACACTCTTATAAGAGGCCAGTTCACTGTAACATTCCGTAGACATGATATCAAACACACTTTATGTTGAGAAAGCTAGGGAACTGATGTGAGTGTTGCTTCTGCTCAACCTTCATATCATTTTTAAAAACAGGATATTAATTTGTGATGTTACAGTCTGACACATGCCTTCAGCTATTGGTCTGTTTATTCTGATGTTAGTGAGGATGGAAGTTGTTTGTTGTATTTTGCTTAAAGAACACCCCCACAGATTTGCATTACTGTGACTGCAAAACAATCTGCAAAAACTTTACCATGGTTTTCTATGTAATTGTATTTCTGATTATGTTTCCATATTATAGTAAAGAGAATTTGGGAAGAAAACCTGCTTAGTTATCAAATTAGTCTTCATTTTCATTTTCTTAATCCAGAATATAATTTTGTATTTTGGAGGAAAGTTTTTACATTTCACACATTTGGCTGACGCTTTTATCCAAAGTGACTTACAGTACATTCAAGTTATACATTTTTGTCAGTATGTGTGCTCCCCTGGGAATCGAACCCACAACCTTTGTGCTGCTAAAAGAGTAAATAGCATGAGGTAAACATTTCGCGCCCACTTTCTTTTACATTGCCATGTTGTCTGCTTTCATTTTCTCAACAAAATTTACAAAAGCCTGCCAGGTATGTCTCAGTAGACCCTTTGACTATATATCTGATTTTCTCCAACTTAAGATGGCACATGACATCCCTTATCCAATGACTATGTGTCGGTGGGAAAGGGTCTTTCTGTTTAAACAGTAGCAGTCTCCTAGCTAGAAGAGAACAGAAGGCCAATATTTAAATTTTTCTTTTACTAAATAGAGTGTTTTCAGGGGCCACACCAAACAATGCAATAAATGGGGACAGCTCTACTGTCTCTTCAAATACCTCAGAAAAGGTCTCAAAAATATTAGTCCAGAACATGTGCAGCAGAGTGACAGGGGCCTGCCTACATTAATCACATGTGGGGTCTTTACCTTTAAATCCTAGACAGTCTGACATTAGACCAGTGCAAGCGGTGTACATTTCTAAATGATATTACAGCATGTCTAAGGCAAATGGATGATGAGAAAATTCCCTGTATTATTTTGTGCCAGATTTCCTTTGAGATTGGTTGATGTCTAAGGGTGTTAATTAAATCATGCATGTTGAGTAGTTAGTAAATCCTGCTTACAGCCTGTTTTTTGACTGATTTACATTCCAAAATTGAATCTAATAAAGAAATGGAGGGCATGATGGGACATAGCTGGAATGAAAATGGCAGTTTTTGTTCTTGGCAGTCTTTATTTGATTCACTAATAGCACATAATGCCATTTGTGACTTCTGATTGCAGCTTGAGGTTTTAATATTTGGTCTTGAAATTAAACAGTGAAACAACACAGCTGCGTCATTTTCAGCGTGTGACTTATATAAAAACTCAGCTGACGCCTGAGTGACCTCTGTGACATAACTGCGATGATGTATTTGTATTTTTTACATGATTTAAATGAACTTTTAATAAGGACCTCTCCATTTAAAATAAATTGTAGGATAAGGTGAATTTTGTCACTCTAGGGTCACTGTGTAGGGTTAATGTTTTAAAATGGTTTTTTTTAAGAGAAGTGGATCCACCAATGACTCTATGTTGGGAGGATGTATTTTGTTGTTGATTATA
Source organism: Botia kubotai (assembly GCA_036877585.1). Lineage (NCBI taxonomy): Eukaryota > Metazoa > Chordata > Actinopteri > Cypriniformes > Botiidae > Botia > Botia kubotai. The sequence goes on from JAZGTI010016139.1 coordinate 4,184, forward strand.
TGACACCCGTCATCTTGAATTGATTGAATGTCTCTGCTGTAAACTGAGCTGATCATTGAGCTGTTGTAACTGTCTCTTCACTCTTTCCTCACTGTCTGTAGTTTATGTTTCTCTTTCTGCAGATGTTTATCTTTCAGTCTCCCAGGCAGGACAGGTAGACTCAGGTACTGCTAAATTTCACATGCGGTTATTGCCACACATGTGGCATTCTGCCTTTGGACCAACATTTCCCTCCATCATCAGAACACAAGCAGCTCCAATCAAACATTTATTATAGAACACGTAACAATATGCTAGAAAATAACAAGTATTGCTGAAGCTTTTATATGAAAATCTCTATCTGCTGATAATGTTAAGATATGATGTCGTTTTTTATTTGTTCAGTCTAGAGTAAAATCAGTGTAAAGATGTCAATAGACAAATGAATTATTTTGACAGTTTGTGCAAACATAACATTATGCCAACATTAGTCTATCTTAACATATAAAGAGAGTTTAAAAACATTATTATTATTATTGTCTGTGGCATTTGACGTGGTCATATGTTTTTAATGTAGAGCTTTGCAGAGCAGCTGTACTGTGACTTGGTGGGAATGTTAGTTCTCAGGATCACAGATTAGAAAACAGCAGATTTTTCCCAGTAGATCTGCAGTCGCTGCAGCTAGACTTCATTAGTGTAGATCACAGAAATATTGTTGACAAAATAGGGTCCTAGAGTGAGAGCTTACATTTGGTAAGTACAGTATCCTCATCTCTGCTGTTGTTTTGGCTGTTCAGTGTTTGTCTGAGCACTGTCCCATGATGCATTGCTACGGTTGAACAGATGTCAGGTACAGACTGACTGACTGATGAAGACTTGATTCTGAATTGCTGATCATATTGAGTGATCTCATTATTTCTGCAGTTGTATTATTCTGCTTTTAGGGTTTAGGGGCCCCATTTAAAACATTATATCAGAATCGTCTGATCTCAGACTGCCTAATGAGAACCAAACAGCCAGTCAGTCTTTACTTGCACTTATTAGTTAGTTTCATGTTAACTGTTATTGAGTGAAGTCAATACAACAACAGTTCATAGAACAGATGTTAATGTAACTTGTAATGTAACATAACCAACAGAACAGGCTTTCGTTACTCAGAGTACTAGTACTCTAACTAGATACTCACGAAACACACGTAACCGCTCTACTTGCTTCACACGCTATACTCACACACCACACTTCACGAACACTTCTGTGGTTCTTCACATATAACTTAAATCCATATTAATCAGAGTTTCCAAGTCCAACATGAACAGTTACAAAACGTCTGATGAAAGAAGCTAATAACATTTCAGATCAGCTCTGTTTACTAATAACATTTCAGATTAGCTCTGTTTACTAATAACATTTCAGATTAGCTCTGTTTACTAATAACATTTCAGATTAGCTCTGTTTACTAATAACATTTCAGATCAGCTCTGTTTACTCATAACATTTCAGATCAGCTCTGTTTACTCATAACATTTCAGATCAGCTCTGTTTACTCATAACATTTCAGATTAGCTCTGTTTACGAATAACATTTCAGATCAGCTCTGTTTACTAATAACATTTCAGATCAGCTCTGTTTACTAATAACATTTTAGATCAGCTCTGTTTACCAAATATTGCTTGGACTCGATTATCAATTGATCGTCCATCGTTTTATGAACAAAAATCTTGTAACTCTGCAGAACAGAATCAAACAGGGTTTTTCTGCTGTCAGAACTCATGATATCATCTGTGTCAACTTCAGTCGGTTCTCATTCTCCGGCTTACCTGTGCAACAGTGCATGCGCACAGCTAAAGAAATGCATGTCTGTCTGTTTGCATCTTGTGTGGTGTTGCGTGTTCAGTGTGATCGACTGATGTGATTGTGCCATTTGGTCATGTGTGTTCGGTCACAATCAGGACATTGTCTGTTTAATTGTGTGTGTGTGTGTGGGTGTGTGTGTTTACACAGGCTGGTATTGCGGGGGCTCCGGCACGCGCTGTGTCAGCCGTCAAGAATATGAACCTTCCAGAGATGCCCAAGAACATCAATATAGGGGACATCAGCATCAAAGTGCCAAACCTGCCATCGTTTAAATAGTAAAAAATGGCCCTGCACTAGAGTGAATGTATCTTTACAATGAAACAATGGCGCAAAGCAACAATCATATTTCATCACAGATATGAAGGTCTTGTCTGATGTGTATGAAGTGTTTATTGACTTTTCTCTCTGTGTGTACTGCTGCCGTGTTTGGAGGTCATGTGTGTGTAGCGTACAGACCATCACGCCTAACAAACATTCCAGTATGGAAATATCTAAATGATGCTGTATGCCTAAATTATATTGCTGGTCCTATACTGTCTGTATGTTTTCAGTAGTATTTTATATATTATTTGTCTTCTTTTTTCTTTTGTAATTAGTTTTGCTCTGTTTTTTTTAATTGGTGCATGTATTTCACTTTTTGTGACAAAATAAAATGGCAATGGCAATTTTTTTTCTTGCAACGCAGTTGTCATGCAATATTTGTGCACATCTCAAAGCATGTTTAAAAAGTGACAAAATACTCAGTAGTATTTTACACAGCTGTAAAAAGGCAGCAACACACCAACAGACCTCATTAAGTATTCTCAGTGGATAAATGAAGGTCTTAAATGATGTACTTCTACAGTAGCACACATTATTCCATTAAGCCACCAGATGCACAAGTGGGAAGCTGTGATGAGTCCTGACGTTTCTTGAGATGCACTGGGCAGCAGATATTTACATTATTGTTTTCGTTTTGGGCATAACAAATATAAGTACATTTGTATTGTCAAAGTGGTTTAAATAAAACAAAAAACGTACAACAAAACAACACGTTTTGCAGTTACAGGATATAATGAATATGCAATCTACTTCAAATGATGGCGGGCGGGCGTGTCGATAAGGTGACGTCACGCATCACGTGTCTGAAAGTAGCGGAAATAATTGTGGAATCAAACCCATTGACCAAAGCCACTTACAGGCAAGCCTGCCAGGGACCATAGGCTGTCGTTTCCGAATGAATGTCAATGGAGAAACTTCAATACGTTGTATACACTTCTTTTTGTGACGAAATAGCGCATCGTTTAATGAATCGACAGACTGTTCGCTAATCTTCAACATGTTTACATTAAATATTCTCCATTACTGGGAACTGTATGTAGGTTTTACTATAATTAAGATGCTAAGAGAGAAAAGAGTAGGGAATGTCGCGACAGGTAGGACTCATTTACGGCATCACCACCAGAAAACGTGTAATATTACTATTTGTTAATGGATACTATATAATATTGTGATGTATTCTTATTTATCTAAAGTAAATAAGAAATATCGACGTTTTATTTATTTGGCTTTCAGGTTTCACTAATTAAAATAAGACTTAAATTGCAATGACTGTTATGACTGCTGTGTGTGCCTAATGATGATGATGACGCGTTTTAATGAATCCATGTAAAAATAATAATTATAAAGACTTAAAAAGACTTAATAAAGAAAAGTTATTTCGTTGTCTTCAGATTATAAAAGCAGCAGATTAAACAAGCAGATTAAAATGTAATGTAATGTAATTGTAAATTGTGGCAAAAATTGTGCAATGTAAACTGTAATTGGTTGTCGTAAAACCCTCAACGCCCGCCACTGCTGTCACTTGCTAAGTCCCAATTTGCCTACTTACACTATGTCCTAAAAGTATTTACAGTTTTGTTGTTGAAAATGCATTAATTTAGTGTGTAACAAAAGAGTATGCATTTCATATTTTAACATGGAACATGCATTTTTGTAACAGGACTGAGTTTTTAACATAGAATTAGCAAATACATGAAATATAGGAGGATAGCATACATGCGTCTAGCATGAGTACACTGAGCAAATTCTATTGATTTACTAAAAATGTGTATTTAAAAAAATATTTCTAAGAAACAATATAGGTAACAGGACAGTACATTGAGATTGACCCTGTATGTCATCAGAAGACCCAGATCAATTACCTGTTGAAAATGTGTCTTGTGGAGTGTTCTACATTTTTCAATTAGGAAAATGTGTGTATTGGATATAAAGTTACACAACAATGTGAAAAAAAGGATTCTAAGGGGTTTTAATAAGCATATTAATAATTAAATGCATTATTAAGCATTTAATAAAGCATAGAGATGACAGCAGAAGCAAAGCTGGTGTTACTTTAGCTCATGGTTCTCTTATCTTGCACTTCTAGTTGGATCAGGTGGGTTGGCAGCTGAATCCGCAGATGGGGTGGTCTGCTCAGAGTCGATTTAAAGCTCGCTGTGCTGAATCTGGGGCTTCCAACAGAAGACAATACAGAGGTAAACACCGCTCTGTGTCGTGTGTACAGTAGGAAGACAGAAGGTGGAACATTGAGCTGTGATTCCCACGGGGTCTATAGGAGGCGCTGTGGTTATTATTATATGTGGCGTATTGGTTCTTGAAATGGAGATCAGAGCTCTGAAGATTTTAAATCTTTCTTCTGCTCTCCTATGAGCTCCTGCTGTGAGAATTTACTGCAGATCAAATTTAAAGACAACATTCTTGTGTTGAAAATGATCAAGTGTTTTAGATTGGTGAATGCTGAGTGTAAAATTCCATATTTTATTGTTCTATACTTGAAAGTGTGGAGCTATGAAACAATAGGTGTTATAATTTATTATGAATGTAGATACAATTATTTATGAACATATGCATTATAATAATAAGACTATGAGTAGAATGCGTGTAATTATACTGCAGTTATAATGTGTGGGTAATATGTTATATAAACATGTTATATAAACAGGCCTGGTGTGAAGTAGGTTAGCGTTAGGAACTCTGATGCATTGCTCTTGTTCAGTGTGAGGTTAATGATCTGAATCAGCCATATCTGATCATCTTCTCAGATCCGTTTCTGAGTTTTGGACTAATTGAGGTGATGATTGTGTTGATGTAGATTTTCTCTCCTGTTGTGGAGGTCAAGAGAGAATAACAGGTGGTGTTGATGTTTGTCTTTCAGACGTCTCTGTTCCTTCACAGCAGAGGATTGTCATGATGAAATAACAGCTTCATCTTGTTGAGATGTAATTTTCTATCACATATATTTTATCAGAATATACTGTACAGTAAATACTGTCATGTAACTGGCACACAGTGTGTTTATATCAGTATAGTCAGAGGAGATCTGACCTCAGTCTTGTTTCTCTCAAGCTTTTTTCTTTAGTACTTAAACCTTCTTATGGGTTTCTTGACACAGTCTTAATGATACAGTTTAACTAGAATTCAAAAGACACTTAATTACTTTAAACGTTTTTCAATTGAAGATAAAAGTCTTTTTGCGTTGTAAGTTGTTTGATCATGTATCACCAGCACTGCTTTTATCTGAGCTGGTTTCACCAGAATTATTAACAAACCATCTTGTAAGGTTTCTGGCTTATTGCCCCAGTCACCTTTACACACAAGTCTCCTCACACACAGTATATACAAGAATAACTTTTAAATAAAACTTAATAAAGACATATGGAACGTAAAATATTGTACTGGAATGTTGTTTCTACATCAATGTGAATTTATGTCAGTAAGCTTGAGTTGAATATACAAGCAGAACTTCATGACATGTCCCCTCACGTCTCCTGCAGGTTGAGTTTGGACTGTGATTGCTGTTTATCTCTGATTCTGTGTTTTTAGGCTGCATCAAAGACGCCTGTGTTTGTAATTAGTTTTTCTGGGTTTGGTCACAGAGGAATGGAAACTCTTTGTTGAATTCTCGCTGGTGTAGCAGCGACCTCATTCACCATCAGCTGCGGATATAAACAGTAATTAAACTTCTCATTTCCTGTCGAGCATTAGCATTAGTACTTACATGTTTAGAATGTGATCAGAAGATGAAGTAATTCATTATTAATTATTTAAGAAATAGTTAATTAATAGTCAATTTAAAGATGTTAATATAATTAATTAATTAATAATTTCTCTTTTACATTTTTGCCAAGTTTGTTACATTTAAAGTGTATTGGGTTGAATTTATCAGTGAGCTAGCACAGGTCATGTGCACCCAGGGTTCTTGTGCTTTGTGTCAAAAACAATATTTATTCAGTAGAAAAAATCTGATCACTTTTTAATTTGCTTGTACACTGATTCACTGACAGTGTGAGAATTTTCCTGTCAAAATCATTTGCAGAGAAACTCACTTGAGTAACAGAAAATTTCTACAGCTTTGTCGTTTGAGGTGTTTTTGAATGCTGCTCTGTTTGCGAGCAGTCCTGCTTGATTGCTTCACCCATCTTCATGGCCTCCCACGGCATGATCGCATTGTCTGCAGCGGGGCTGCACTGGAGCATGATGTCACATCTTTGTTTGCTGCTTTTCTCTTTTGAGTAAATCTGGCTAAAGTTCAGCCTGTGGGGCCCTTGAGAGGAACCCCTAACATTCCCAAATTATTCAAACCTTTTTTTTGTTAAGAATTCATGTAAGCGCTGGTCTGCAGATATGGGTTTGTGCTGCTGCTTATTGTATTAATAGCTTGTTGATATAACTCAAGGTGTGTTTTGAATGTAAATCAGAGGTACATTGGTGTAAATCAGAGGTAAAACAGTTTAAATCAATTAGACTGCAGGACAATGAATTGAACAGACAACTCCTGTGACTGTTCAATGCTGTGGATGCAGAAGCTGCTGTTGTAAAGATGTGGATGGTTTGTCTTTGTTCTCCTGGGTTCGTCTGCTGCTAAACATTATAATGGATGAAACCTCAGTGTCCACATGCCTGAGATGAGCTCAGGAGCGTCTAGGTGATCAGTGAAGAGACGTCTGTCCCTGTGAATAAACACTCTTTTTCTCTGTGAAGCTGCAGTGTTTCCTGACAGACAAAAGCATGTTTTAATCCAAAGCAGGAATTTGGTGTTGCTCTGCAACTATACAGACTTGATTGTGTTCAGGTTTTAGAACTGAGGTTTTAGTTTGTATGTTGCATTTTTCAAGATGAATTTCAGAACAAGTCTAGTTTTATAGTTTAGATTTAGCAGATTTTTTGGGGGGTCTGGGGAGGAAGTTGTGATTACAGTATGTTTTACAGTAGAAGAACCTGTTATTCTGTTGTCCCCCAGCATGAATGTATGTGAAATGTGTTTGTAAAGCATCACTGTGCTCTACATGTGTATGTTTGTGTGGGAGAATCCAGTATGAACATCAGATCAGCTCAGTGTTTGTGCTGTAGTGCCTGAACATCATCCATCTTCAACACAGAATCATCTGTTTCTTCACCTACTGGAGATGATGGCACCAGTGAACCTTCATCTGTTCTCTGTTTCACAAATATAAAAAAGAGTGTTATCAGTCTACTCACATCCATTCATAGATCCATCAGATTTTAGATCAATCATCAAGCAATTTGATGTTTATATTTGTTAACATTGAAGTCATAAACTTCTCTTTTTGTCATGTTTCAGTGTAATTTATTAACTAAAGTCCTACCTGGATGATTTCATCATCAGTCTGAGTTCTTGACTGAAGATGCTGGAAGGAGAAATTTGAGATCTGGATTGGTTTGTGAAGGTGTTGCTGATCTTCACTGTGTGAATGAAAAATGTGTTTTTTAAACAGCAGATGAATTATAAATTGAGCTGCATCAGTGTGTCTCTCGCATATAACTTTATGCAGCATTGCATCTTGGGAAAATAAACAATGGGCTGGTGGGTTTCAGTGATGCTCTGAGATCATTTTAAAACTCTTGACATCTAAATAATGGCATAATTTAGACAAACTACAGAGGTGTCACAATTCTAGTTTGGATTGAGTTTTGTCCCTCTGTTCTTTAGAGAAGGTGATGGTTTGTTTGTAAATGTTTGTAAAAAGTTTGTCAGAATGTAGGATATAAGCTCACGGTTTCAAAGCAACAGTATTTCTGTTGATGCTAATCTTTGCATTGTGCAGCTTAATGCATTACCTGCACTGCAGCTCAGATGAATGAACATGTTAGTGCTGAACATGAACTTCAGATCAGATCAACTCATCAGAGATTCTCCTGTTCTCTGCAGGTGTATACTGCACACACACACACACACACACATTTCTCAGTGTCCTGATAAGTGCCTGAGGTCTGTGCAGCTGGGAGGAAATATGGAAAGAAACATAAATTTAACACACAGTGGAAAGCAAGATTTCTGCTGGTTCATTTGCTGCTTCCCTCATCAACCGCAGACTGCTGACTTCGGTTTAATGATTGAAACATTTGAATATTTTAATTGCATCTGTTTATGTAGACCGAGTATCAGTCTGCGGATTCTCTTCTGAATCTTCTGAAAGATTTATGCCTTTGGCAGACACGTTTGTCCAAAGTGACATTTAGGTTAAACGTGTTTTTATCACTATGTGAGCCCCTGAGAATGGATCTCACAACAAGCTGTACCAGTTGAGCTACAGGAACATCTGAACACTGAAAGGTTCAGAAAAAGCAAAAATCCAGATTGGATTCTGGAGCATTTTAAAGAAATGTTCAGGAGGTTCATTGTTGAATTGTGTGTGTCAAAAAAACGTCTGACCTCATGTCACTCCTGGTGAAACAATGTGAAGTCAGTGTTAATACAGTTTATTAGCTGATTAAACTGTGTGTGTTTCCAAAACATATTTAGACAGCACAGAATGTGACAGAGTCCTTTAAACATCAGACATGAAGAACATCAGGTGTCTGATCTTAGAAGAGCAGCTGAAGGTGGTTGTGTTCTCCTGAGGTTCATCAGACATGAAGGACATCAGGTGTCTGATCTTAGAA
>JAZGTI010016140.1:0-12960 GCA_036877585.1 Botia kubotai
GTGTGTGTGTGTTCTCACCCTCTCCCAGCTGCAGTGCAGGATCCATCAGCTCCATCATGTACTCTACATCCAGCAGCAGAGCACTGATGTTACAGCGAGCCAACACATACATCAGCACAGGCAGAAAGTCATCAGCGCCATATGCCCTTCCTATTAGCACGACCAATCAAAATATAGCCATATTGTAAATTCAAATACAGTAAATAGTCACAACAATTCAAATCACAATAATAGTACAGCAATCCTATTTTTAGCAAATATTTTTAATTATATGAGTTTATATGAGATCTCAAAATGCTGGCACAGTCTTTTGAGGCAAAGTGCATTTTTTTATTCTCATGCGGCATGATACTGTACAGATTCCTGTTTAGCCATTTGTGCTCTCTATTTTACGTGAATGTACAACAAGAAATATATGTTGACAGAAAGGCACCCTAATACACAAGCTGGAAAGCCGCCAATATAATACAGTTGAGAATATGCTGAGAGAGCATTACTGTACTACTACACAAGATTTAACCGTATATGTGCACTGCGGTCATGGTTATAAATCATTTTGATAATTTAGACTTTTAATGTGTGGCTCGTAACTGTGTGGCTCTTAACTGAAGCTCTTAAGAATTAATCTATTAATTAAAAACCTCCACAGATGTTTACTGTAAATTATGTCATGCAACGTACACACTTATCTATAATAGGCATCAACAATGTCCTGACATATATGGGTAATTCATACACTTAAAGACTTGTGGCTTTGAATCTTAAAGACTAAAACCACATTCAATAACATAATTAGGGTCGTCTATATAGCTTTTCTGTATACCAACTGGTAGAGTATGGTATTAGCAACATCAAGGTCATGGGTTTGAATCCCAGGGAATGCAAGTACTGATAACATGTAATGCCTGAATGCACTGTAAGTAGCTTTGGGTAAATAGCATCTGCCAAACGCATAAATGTAAATCTATATTCTGTACTCGTCTGTCTGTGTTTTATTTTTTCACTGGTTTTATCACTGTCGCTGCGAAGTGGATTGTAAATTACCTTCACAGCAGAGAATAAATAGATTATAGTTTCTACTTTTCACACAATGCAACTTTTTAAATAACTTCAGTATATTTGGAAAGTGCAGAATGATTTTCTGGGAGTTCATTTATTATAATATCTATGAGGCATCATTACAAAACCAATTGCATTAAATGGCCCAACATAAAAAGCAATGCAAAGCAATACATTTCAGCAATGCATTGCCACAGAAGTTTATTAGTACAAATCCAGTTCTCATATTATGAATTTAGAAACAGCACTCCCAGTATAATACAGTCAGATTCATGTGGTATAATAAAATCAACAAAATGAAAAACAAGACCTATAGAACCAAAAGTATAGTTTTCTACTATGCAAAAGATGTAATTTCAAATTAATTTGATCTACATGTCATTTAATTTAATTAAATTGACATTTATTACATACGTTTCACAGATTCTGAACAACTTACAGTGCATTCAAGGTATACATTTGTCCGCTTGTGTGTTAAATGAAACACATTTGGCTGTTGCCTCTTTAAATCTGCACTTCAGGACATGAGATTGTAAAATGAACTATATCCTGAGCAAAAAACATTGTTGAGTATCTTAGAATAAGGGCTAGAAAGAGTTACTAAGCCATTGCTTAAGACTTCAGCCTTTGAAAATATGTGGTTTGGTAATTGTACAAATAGAGGAAATGAAATACATGCGAGACTGTTCTTTGTTGTGGATAACTGTATAATGAACGCGTGGATAATAGCTTCAGCTTCCGCAAGCATCACCTGTCTGAGTTAATCTCAGTGCTCATGAATACCTATTAAAGAAAGCACTGCAGTGGGAGAATGTGCATGGGAGGTTGCTAAAGAAAAATTGCTGTTCTCTAAACAAAGCCCATCTTAAGCCCAGATAACTCTGCCTCATCTAAACAGCATCTGGAAAAGGTATCGACCAAAGACTGAATATACAGTATAGCCTGAATGAGAAGTGTGTTTTGATAAACAAAACCCTGCAGCCTATGAAAAAATTATCATCGCAAATTTAAATGTGTTGCTGCTTTTTCAAATCAAATGAATTTTGGATTACAACAGTCATTTTTAGAGTGTCGTTGCACGCTGCTTTTTTAAAATTGCACCTGGAATGTGGACAAACTCTAACTTAAATTTATGAGTGAAAGACATACTAAAAAAAATGCAAAGCCCCTCACACACTGTATCTCTTCCACTTAAGCAAAAAGAAGGGTGTCTTTAAGAATAGGTCAGTGGTTTAGCAAGCCTTGACGTCAGTTAAGCCACATGCAGAATGAAGACAGACATGAGCTTTGACAGATACCATTATGATAAATATAATGGGTGTCCGTTCCTGTGCATTCCATTTCTGTACACGGCCCTTTACAAGCACTATGTTTTTTGCAGCTGTAGCACTTCCTTATCTGAAGACGCTAATGACAGCTTTGATGTAATCTGGACTGATTCTGGGGTAAAGAGGAAAAGGCGGAGCCTGAGCTCTATAGAGACCAATTGCTTACGTGTTTTTCGTCCCTCTGTTCAGAAGTTGTGCTCTTTACCCTATAATCTCTGAATCTGATGAGTAATGATGAGAATCAGTAATAATGATACAGTAAATTATGAATCTGGCTGGTGACATATGTACTATACATTTCCCAAAAGTTTCCTAAAATAAGCGTAACTTTCCCCCATACATTTCTATACAAGTGTGTTTTCATGTTGTGAACGTTATATTTTACGGGGTCAAAACTAAGTGGTTATAACTCCCTGCCAATGATGTTTTTAGTTAATATATATTTTCCAAACATAAGATGGAGCACTGTTGCCTCACAGCAAGAAGGTTCTTGATTTGCATCTTCCCCCTGTGTCAGTGTACTCTGGATTCCCCCATAGTCCAAAATAGATTAGATAAATTGTATATAGTAAATTGTGAACATATGGGTGTTCTCTGTGGGTGTTTTCTCTGTATATAGACTGGTAATCTAAACTGGGGTGTACTGCCCCATGGCCCGAGATGCTGAGATAGGCTTTAGCCTCCCATGACCCTGAAGAGGACAGGTGTGTTTAGAGAATGGATGGATGGAAACTGGTAGAACCAATTGCTGACACAGTCCCATAAAGTGTCATTTTTTTCCATGTGTAAACAGTAACAATAATAAACTGTGTTTTTCACACTGATCCAGGCCGCATTACCTTCTAAAAAGCAACTAACTCATTTACCGTAAAAGCTCATTTAACTAACTCGTTTAACGTTCTACAGCGGACACATTAGGTGTTAAGATTTCCCTCATTTATTTCTTTACAAGCTAGAATATTTATCAGGTAAAAATTGTAAGGGGGGGTGGCCTTTAAATATTGTTGTGAACAATGAGGCGGCCTTGATGTCAAAAAGGTTAAGATTCACATCTCTTACTGCTGCTATTATAAAATATAATCAACCCACCTGGACAGCCCACAGACATTGACTCGTAGATGATCTTGCAGGTTTTGAGGAGCAGGTCGATCTTCTTCTGAGGTGAATATTCTTTGTGCAGGTTACATAGCTTCACTTGAATCTTATCCATGATGGCTGTTTCAGGAACGCTTGTTGTGACCCCCAGGTCTGTTGTTGTGGTCCCCAAAACCACTTGCTGGTTCTCTTTCAGTTTCTTCAGATTTCCCGCACGGGAGTGAATGTCCTTCAGTCCGTTGTACACAGCCTCCCGCAATGGTTTCAGGACACTTTTACATAGTGCTGCTTCAATAATAATCTCTATAATGAGGAAAACACTTATCAGATCCATCATGTGACATCAATATCGGTCTGTACTGTTATATATAAGTAAATACATAAAAACAAGAGAAAAACATTACATACATTACTCTTTGCATTTATATATTCCTTCAATTATTTAGCTATATATGTATCTTTTAATCATTTTATTATGACTATATCACCATGAGAGTTTTCATGACATTTAATACATTTTTAAACACTTTGTGGTACAGTAAAGGAGAAGCAGAAAACAAAACTACATTTTTCTGAGTATATGTGAGAGCTTTCTTGAGGGGCTGCGAGACAAAACTCCAGCTTTATTTCATTATGAACCCAGTACCACCGAAGAAGTTAGAAACCTGATGTTTTATGCAACTGTAAGAATGCAAGATGATCTTGATTCTCAGTTTTAACTGTGTTTGAAACAAAAAGGTTATTTTTAACACTGCGGTCTATGGTGGCCTTGTTGCAGGTTTATTTCGACCACATTAGTTTTTATGAACTGAGCAACACAATATAGACAATAGTTCACTCTCTACAGATTAGAATATAAAGTTTCTGCTTGAATAAAGTTATTTGCTTTGGTTGTTCTTGTCTGACTAAGAAGTTACATCAACAATCTGTAAAAAACAACTGATCAGGTATCTGCTGTCCCAATTTACTATTATTTGTAAATTACCCAGTTTCTCCTCAGAATATGTGGCTGCTTCTTGTAGATTTTGCAACTCTGCACTCTGGATCAAGTAGCTTTTTAGTTGGGTTATCATCTGTCTGATCTCTTGGAGCATCTCTGTGCTAGAAGTGTGTTTTCGCATGGTGTCCAAAGTAAAGGCTCTGTAATCTCTAACAAGGTTCCCAAAGTATGTGTTTCCATCCCGAGCTAGCTCCACAATGCGTTTCTGGAGCTTACGGTCTGCACTCATAAAGCCTGTGAGGACATTGGAAAGGTTTGCCATAGACACCATTGACAGTCGTTGCTTAGCACGATCTAGCATGATTGTTGGGGTCCTCTTTATCAGACCACCTGTTGCCACATTGGTATCTATCTCCTCCTCCGTGCTGCTGGTGGAATAGGAATCGTGGTCTGGCTGTGGAACTCCACCTTCAGGAGAGTATAGAGAAACATCAGAGACTTTAGGATGACCGGTGTGGATGCCGAGGGAGTGGTGGATGAGAATAGGACTGCTGCTGTTCAAAGGTAGGATTGAAGTGGCCTCTTCGGTGCTCGACGCACACGAATTGCCAAGAGCAAGATTTTGAGATTGTCTTTTCCTCCTTGGAGGTGCCACTGGGACGTCAGGCCTCCTTGCCTGAGTTTCTGCTGCCCGAGTTACCATTGGAGAAACTCCGTTAGTTACTTGAGGCTCTTCCACTGACACTTCCTGAGTCTCTGAATCCACAGGTTTCTCCTTTTCTTCCATATTGTCATCTAGGCAAATGAGAGATGCCACAGGAACTTGTGTAACTTTGTCATCTGTCTCTGCCTCAGTGGAGGTGCTGATGGTGACCTCCTGCTGCATCATTTCCTCTGATGGTTGTTTTTCAGATAGCCTACGCCGGGTTGGTACTGGAGGTACTCTATGTGAAATAGGCTGCTTGCTGTCTTTGCCCTGAGCTGGTTGCAAGACAGCTGGCTTGACAGTGTCACACTCGATGCCTGAGGCAAGAGTTCCCGGTTGCTCTTGTTCTCTTTCTGCACCCTCACAGTCATTTCCTTCCCCTTTCTGGCCTGAAAGGGGAGGAGAACTGAGAACTGACTTGAACTCCCCTTTCGTGGGCTTGGGTAATGCATGGTGTAATGAACACTCAGGTGCGCTAGGAGGGCGAGGACGCAGGGGCGGAGGCCTTTTGTATTTGGGCGGAGCCTGTATTGATGTGTTGAGGCTCTGGGTTCTCAACACCGGGGTAGGCGAGGTGGGTGGCCTGCTGTTGCTGCATTCCTCAATGAAAATTGGATTGACATACCAAAGCCGGTCACTGCCAATGGAAAGCTGGATTTCACAGGAACTACTTTGCCCCTGTCTATCCAGAGTGCCACAACTGGCACCAACGTTTTCCACTTCCTCATGACTATTTAAAGCTGAACTCCAGAACTCTGTGTGACAAAAACTTTCATGTTAGCATTACCTAACATTCACAAGTTAACTTGCATATCACAAAAATATGCAGACATCATTTCACATACACATTGATTGTTGCTATTGCATCATTAAACAACCTGGGAACTTCTTCAGAACATTGTAGCTTTAGCACATGATGGCAAAACGAAGAACCACAAAATATTTTTAGCTGCGCAACTGAAGCACCCATAAGTATGACTACATAGGTAAAAAAGTGTCTCTTAGGTTTTTAGCACTTCTATGAGCATCATGGAATCTCAAAATGAACTTAATCAGGCTAAAATGAAATCAGCTAGTCTATCATTCTGCCTTACCTGAACCAAGCGAGGAAATCACCTCCATGTCCTCATATTTAGTCACCTGGAGGATGACCTGAGGTAACTTCAGAGGAAAAGGGAGAATGTCCCTGAATAAATAAAAAACAAAGGTTTGAATATTTTGAGAGAAGCTAAATGATATATTTATGTATGAAGGAGATGTGGTTTCAGGCTCACCGACTAACACAGTAGAAAGCAATGAGTTTAAAAATGTTCTCAAAGACCAGAACCGACCCTTCAAGGTAAAGCACTGCAACATGTGAAAGAAACAAAGTGTTACTGCTGACAACACATCTTGTTATGATGGTATTTAGCCATAATGTTTCAATTTATTGGCAGCACTGGTTTATGAAATATTATATATGGCCGAAAAGGATAAAAACAAGATAATTTTTCAGCTTGACAGAAAATAGGAGATCACTTTCTAAATGCTTGTTTTTTTTATGACAGAGATAGATAAAGCTGACCATGATAGAGACAGAGAAAACTATGATGATAATGATAGAGAAAACTGACCACACACTTATGCAGACACACACACACACCAGGAAATGAAGTTATAAGCGGACAGTGTAGGACATCCTGTAGCAACAATTGCAGTCAGGTGTTGGGGACAGGAAACCTGCGGCCCACAACCCCAACAACCCCCACCACCAGACACTTCACCGTCTGGCGGTTAATGTCTCTGTGCATTCTCACTATTCAAATGTCTTTTGTGACTGAGCTGCAGGTAGACAAATGCGTTTGTTCGCCTGTCTGTGTGGATGTGTTTCTGTATGCAAATGTGTGTGGGTCTGTGTTTGGCACAAAGGCATTCCATGCATAAACTTTCCTAAATTGAGTTGAAACAAGACTCATTTCCAAATGCAAAACAACTCACAGGACTTTTCTTCCTTCACAGGCAGTTCTTTGACCTGGGGCTCCCCCAGCTGGTCAGAAAGACGGACTGACAGCACCATTGGCTTCTGACTCACATCCCTCCTGACTAAAAATATCTGTGTGTATACAGAATCAAGCAAATTAAGGTCAGCGGTTGTGTTGTGTTAGGCGGGTGGAAAAGGAGACTTTTTAAATTTAAAATGAATATTTCAGAGTGTAATTTTGTTGTTGTGACTGGCCACAATTTTTAGGTTTTCACCATTTTAATCACCTTTTGACCTTTTGAATGGCCCTGTGGTGTAATAAGTACATTTTAAAAGCCAGACATTTAAAGATGCCAGACATTTACCATGACTGTCTGTCAATGAATGTTATGGGAAATGCATGCATAACAATCATACTGACATCATACTGTCCATTTGTAGTCATGTCATTCGTTTGTAGTTTCTTAAAAGTGATTTCTGTTAAAGAAAATATCTCTCTTACAGTAAACGTTGAGCATTGTAACGTTGCAGATCTTTTTTTATGCTCAAATAGCAACATTACACACTAACATTGAAAACATAAAAAAACACATAATAGGACCCCTTTAAACTGAATTTTGAAAAATGGATATCATATTAGCTAGCATTATTTTATCGCAACCTGACAATTGCTGTAGGTGTGAAGAACTGCAGATGGAGGCATATATTTGTTATTCTATTTTTAAATATATTTTTAGCTTGATAATTAGTGTTTGTGTATCTATATCCTAGACATCACATTCCATTCTGTTAGTCATTTGTGATATCCCTAAACTAACAAAAGCTGGTTCCTTATTAACATCCTGTTTTAGAAAATTAAGTGACTTGGTATTGGTTGGTTTTTGTCACTCTACAACCCCTATTGTTAAATATAAAAAAACCTCAAAATGATCTTCAAATTGACATTTTCATGTATGATATCTCAAAATCCATAACATTAACTACTACTTTTTGATTTTCATCCTGCTTGTTTTCTTCCTGCTTATCATTTGGTTAAATGTTTGTATACATTTTAAGAAATACTTCCTTAAATGACAATACAATCACACACATTTTTATGAATTTTCTGCATCACACATGTTCATACCCATAAATGTGTGAGAATCAAGGAATGTAAACCGTTTTTTAAAATCTACACTCTTAAAAATAAAGGTTCTTAAAAGGTTTTCACAGTGATGCCATAGAGAAACCAATTTTGGTTCCCCAAAGAATTCAGTCAAAGGTTCTTAAAAGAACCATTTTCCTACCTTTTTCCACTACATAGAATGTTCTACAGATATTAATATAACCAAAAGGGTTCTTCTATGGCATCATGAAGCACCTTTTTTATCCTTATGAGTAATAAATAATACAACCATTCTCTCTCACCCCAGGTGTCTCCTTTGTCAGTATATTCATGGCTCTTTCTTGTTTCATTCCAAGCTGAAGCCACACTGGACATGTTTTAATCAGCTTCTCCAGGATGCTGATACCAGGAGGGGCTGACTTGATCTTACTGACTTGAGATGTAGTGACAGGTGGTTTTGAGACTGCTGGTGGAGGAGGTCTGGGATGGGGTGGAGATGAGGGCCTAGCTACAGGAGGAGGTGGTCTAGCTAAGGGTGTGGAGGAGATCTTTGGAAGTGCAGAGGGCAGTTGTGCAGGAAGGGGTGGCTTTGGGACCTGAGGAGGCATGGGTTTCTGGGGTTGAAAAGGAGATGGATTGGAGTTAATGTGAGGTGAGGATGGTGAAAGTGGAGAAGTTTGTATACATGAAGGTGGAGGTGAATTAGGAAGCGAAAGGGGAGCAGAGTCAGGGGAGGAGTTATCGTAGATATCAACCAAAGGAAAGTTTGGATTAGAAGTCAGGGTGAGAGGAGCATTAGAAGAAAGAGGTGAGGTTTGTGGGTGGAAGGATGTTGGAAGAGGTGATGCAATGGTAGGGGAAGAGGGTTTGGAGAGAACTGGAGGTGCTGTGGAAGGCGCAGGGGAGAGCATAGTGCATAATGCAGAAAGAGCAAGGACCTCTGAGGGAAATCTTAAGAATAGTTTTAGAAGACTTCAATGATGACCCTGTAACACAAGAAAAATCAAACATAGATCTCAGCGTAACAAAAAATACAAGATAACCTAGCGCAGCTGTGGTCAAAGGCATTATAATTACTAAATTTGTTGCAACTATCAAGTAAAAAAGACAACCGCTGAAACATCACAGGAGTAAAAACAGAAGTGTTTGCCTGTGTCTAATTCTTTCCATGAAAACATGACTTCAAATCATAATATCATGTGATTGCATTAAATGTGCCAATAGGACTGAATTGTGAAATAGGGAGTGTGTCAGCTTTTTCAGATGAAGCTGGAGAAAACGTGTAGTGCAGCTTTGTCACTGTTTTAACAGCTAAAATGTTGCTCACTTACATTCTTCTGTTATTCTTTTACATTCTTTATGTTTCTGCACAAATATCGCGTTCATGGTATTACTATCATGTGATATTGTATAACATATTTTTAGTGTACTTTTTTGCTTATAGGTCACCCCCCTCCATTGCAGACTCCAAGTCAAAGTTTATCTTTAGCACATGTATTACATGAAAATGAGAACTCCTACCAGCATGTGATATTAACATTGTTTTTCTATTATTAAGAGAACATGTAGACCATATAAAGACAATACTGGCTGAGCTGTGTTGTGATTGTCTACGCATTTAACAAATGAAAACATATACTGACATATTTGATAAAAAAATATATTTTTATATCTGCACATATAAACCTTTACGTAAGTGGTAACACTTTTCAATAAGGTTCTATTTCTTAACATTAGTTAGTAACTACCTTAGTTAACATAAACTAACAATAAACAATACTTCTAGAGCATTTATTAATCTTAGTTTATGTTCATTTCAACATTTACTAATTCATTTTTAACATTAAAAGTTGTATCTGTTAACATTGATTTGTGCATGATTAACTAACCTATTTGAACAATAAACAGTTTAATTTGTATTAACAATCATTTCAAAAGATTATTAAATGCTGTAAAAATATATTGTTTATTGTTAGTTCATGGTAGGTAATGGACTAATGCTAACAAATGGAATCTTATTTGGTATTCTGTGACCTATTTTTCATTCTGCAAAAGTTGTTTTTATTGTTCAAGCCATCATAAATAAAGTTTGTATAAATTTGTTTATATCATATTTTTTTCAGATTAAATAACATTTAGTTTTTAAAGAAAGTGTGTTTGCGTAGAGGGCTTTTATTCATCCTTGCAAAGGTGTTCCGATACTTGTGGCCATGACTTCAAGACTATACTCATTTTTTTTTTGCTCAATAAGAGAACACACAATCAAAAATGCAAATATAACTACAGATGTATATAACAGTAAATCCTCACACATTGTGTGTATATATACAGAGTGGGTGTATGTGTACGCGTCTACTTACTCTTAAGATGCTCCAGTGTTCTAAATCCCAACAGCTGTTTTTATCATTCAGATCAGCACACACTTAACATTCCTCGCTAAGTCCCTTTGCTTCACAAATAATCTCCCACAGAATGACTGTGAATATAGCAAAAGTTGTGCTCCATCTTCTGTCGACTCTTTCGCTGTTAATATTTTTCTCTTTTGTACTTTTTCTCAATCGTTTGATTCATCTGCTTCCTATTGTGGATGAGGACAGAAAAAATTTAAAACATGCAGAAAAGCGAAAAAGGCAGAAACTGAACAACTCATGTCTCCTTTTTCACTCGTTTTCTTTCTAAACTTCCTGTCAGCAATGTAGTCAGGAAGGGGCTGTTCAGGGTGGTCAGCCAACCCCTTACCACCCTCCTAACCATACACACACACAAATATGGGTTGTCTTGTCAACATGCAGAATAAACTTGGTATGCTAATAGATCATGTACTCCTTAACTTTGTTGTCTTGTAGAAATCATAGCGTAAACAATGTCTGCAGATGTGAGGAGTAAACATCCCTCCCCTCCCCCAGAGTCTGAATGTGTCTGAAGTTAAACAACTCCAGATGCTCAAGAACCCTCGAAGAAGTTCCATAAGATTTGCTGTCCAACATGTGGTTGTTTTTTACTTTTAGGAACGTACTGCATGTCATCCACCCTACCCTCTGAATGCTCCAATTCACTGCATTCATAATAGCCGTAAAAAGCGTCTTCATGGGACACTGCTAATGTCTACATTACACTCTATGTTTGAGAGCTTTTGAGAGGGGGGACATTTTTGTGATGGTGCCAAGTGTACTGCTTTTTTGAAGGCTGTGTTTTGTGTTTGTATTAAAGAGGCCAGATGAGTCCGAGTTCAGGAACAGAATAGTTCTTTCAAGACTTTGAAGGATGTGAGGAACTTACATGTTACCAACATGTTACCAACATCATTTGAATACAAATGGGATCAGTCATGCATACCATTTTTCTGTACTACTGTATGACTTGTTGCTTATGTTTTTAAATTTAACTTTTGTAGCTCTTAGTCCATGCCTTTCGGCTTGGAGGTAATCTGTGTGCTAGTCTACTTCTAAACGTTGACAATTTAACTTTTTGCAGTTGTACATGCACAATCTCTCTCTTCCTAAAAATGAAAATGGACAGAAATTGTTAATGACTCATCTTGCACTAAAAATTTTTTGTCCAGTTAAAAACTTTATAGAATGAGAAAGCAATCGCAAGTGGCAATTCATGATTACGTCTGTTTAAGAAAAGGGATGGGCCAAACTTCCTGTACATCAACACAAGAAAGAAAAACTGCACTCAACACGCGTTTTCACGGGGTCTTTAACATTAGTTAACACAGCAGTAAAAATATACTGAATTATACATTTATTACATATTTTGAACATTAAATGTTAAATAAAGCAAATGCATTTTAAACTAACATAAACAAATAAAGGACTGCAGTATATTTGTATACCATACGAGAATAAATAAATGCAGTAAAAGTTATTGTTCATTGTAAATTCAGAATATTGCTGAATGTATATCTTAATGTATGGAACCTTAATAGAAAAGGATACGCATAAGTGTGTTTGTAAGTGCCTCACAAGTGTAATGTGAACCTACGAGCTTGCTGCAGATGCTTCCTGTTAATGAGGTGTGACTTCCACAAGTGAGTGATCTTGCAGAAGAATATGTCATTGTCACCTTGACCCCACTATGTTATCCATTTAAAGTTTGTGGTTATTTGTGCAGTTCTTATCCCTACAGTGAAATATGCTTTACATCATTGTGGTAAATTAGTGATTGTCCAGTAATAATAATGAAATGCATTAAATAATAATAATAATGTATAATAGATATGCAGATTGAAGGCCTTATGCTGATGTGGGTCTACAAAGCAAAAGAATATGAGCGGGAGGAAGCTGAATAGGGGGTGCTGTTCTGAAGTTCTAAACTTAAATGATGACTACTGTGGAATCTTGAAGGGTGTGGGGGTCTGACTCACTCCTCAGTCCAGAAGACCAAGTCACTGTTTCCACTTTGCTGTCTCACAGCTGCTGCCAGTTCAGCAGAAACACTACCATGAAACTTCCCAAATTACTGTAGCTCTGCATTCAGGCAGGAAGAGTATAGCTGTTTTCACATAGCCAAAAGAATTCTATATTCAGCAGTTTATATATATATATAGTCAATACAGGATGAATACATGGTAACATTAAAAATTCAACTATGAAGTAATTCACTACATGTGACTATGGAGTCCTATTATATGTTTAACTGGAATTGATCTAAATGGTGTTGAGCTACAAGACGATTTATCTGTGTAAACAATCTATCCACTTGTTAAGTCATGACGTAAGAAATACCATTTCACATCCAAATTTCCATTTGTTTGTATTAACT